>JABWTJ010000207.1:683637-701634 GCA_016801875.1 Solanum sitiens | reverse complement strand
CTCCAGTCTTCAAGGGTGCGGAATCTGAGGATGCTTACGATTTTCTGGTTGACTGTCATGAGCTACTACACAGGATGGGTATAGTAGAACGGTTTGGTGTTGAGTTCGTGAGTTATCAGTTTCAAGGGAACGCCAAAATGTGGTGGTGGTCACATGTTGAGTGTCAACCAACAGAGGCACCACCTATGACTTGGGCATCATTCTCTAGTTTGTTTATGGAGAAGTATATTCCCCGGACTTTGAGGGATAGGAAAAAGGGATGAGTTCTTGAGCCTAGAGCAAGGTAGGATGTCGGTTACTGCATATGAGGCTAAGTTTCGTGCATTATCGCGGTATGCCACCCACTTTGTTTTCTGTTCCAACAAAGACGGATTCGCAGTTTGTGAAGGGTTGATGTCAGATTTTGCGGTTTTAGCCGTAAAGGTAGGCGGCTGACCAAAATCCGTTCAAGAAGTGTAGACTTCGTGATAGAGTTGGAAGGAGTGAAGGCCAGATGACTTCACCATGGCATCGACCATCAAAAAGGTTTCGAAAGGAGTGAGTTTAATGTTCTTACTCTAGAGGACAGGGTTCAGAGGCTACTCAGTCCGACCAATTCATTCTATCAATACAGACTGTAGTTTTAGGGTCCACCTCAGACCGGTCAACACTTCTCGGAGAGACCTATGCTTGAATCCAGAGAGTGTTATGGATGTGGGGAGACTGGACATATTAGGAGGAATTGTCCAAAACAGAGTTATAGACCCCCAACAGCTAGAGGTAGAGGTGGTCATGGTAGAGGCCGTTATTCTGGAGGACGTGGTGGCCGAGGTAATGGTGGTCACCAAAACGGCCGAGGTGATGGACAAACTGGAGCTACTACAATGCCACATGGTAGGGGCAACGGGCAGACTGGAGATAGGGCCCATTGTTACGCTTTCCCTGGGAGGTCTGAGGCAGAGGCATCTGAGGCTGTTATCACAGGTAATCTTTTGGTTTGTGGTTACATGGCTTCTGTATTATTTGATCCTGGCTCCACGTTTTCATATGTATCTTCCTCATTTGCTACTGGTCTAAATCTACATTGTGAATCGCTTGACATGCCTATTCGTGTTTCTACTCCGGTGGGTGAGTCTGTGATAGTTGAAAAGGTATATAGGTCATGCTTGGTGACTTTTGTGGGGAGCAATACTTATGTAGACTTGGTCATCTTAGAAATGGTTGATTTTGATGTAATTCTTGGTATGACTTGGCTTTCTCCGAATTTTGCGATCTTGGATTGTAATGCTAAAACTGTGACGTTAGCCAAGCCTGGGACAGATCCGTTAGTGTGGGAGGGGGACTACACTTCCACTCCGGTTCGTATCATCTCCTTTCTTCGTGCTAAAAGAATGATTAGTAAGGGATGCTTAGCTTTCTTGGCACATCTCAAGGATGACACTACCCAAGTACCTTCAATTGAGTCGGTTTCGGTAGTCCGTGAGTTTCTGGATGTGTTTCCTGCAGACCTTCCTGGTATGCCACCGGATAGAGATATTGATTTCTGCATTGATCTGGAACCGGGTACTCGACCCATTTCCATACCCCCTTATAGAATGGCTCCAGCTGAGTTAAGGGAGTTAAAGGCCCAACTTCAGGAGCTGTTAGGTAAAGGTTTTATTAGGCCAAGTGCATCCCCTTGGGGTGCTCCTGTTTTATTTGTGAAGAAGAAAGATGGAAGTCTTCGGATGTGCATAGACTCACAGCAGCTGAATAAAGGTAACTATTAAGAACAAGTATCCTATCCTCGGCATTATGATTCTGTTTCGATTCAGTTTACAAGGTGCGTGTTTCTCTAAAAATTGCATTTGAGGTCCGGTATCATTCAATTGAAACAAATACGGACAGCAGATGCTGCCAAGGACTGCTTTTCGAACCAGGTATGGGCATTATGGAATTCTTAGTTAATGTCTTTTTGGGCTTACGAATGCCCCTGCTGCTTTCATGAGCCTAATGAACGGGATTTTTAATCCATATCTGGATCTTTTTGTTATTGTATTTATTGATGATATACTGATATACTCAAAGAGCAAGAAGGAACATGAGGAGCACTTGAGAATTGTGTTGGAAGTATTGAGGGAGAAAAAGCTTTATGCCAAATTCTCCAAGTGTGAGTTTTGGCTGGATTCAGTGTCCTTCTTGGGGCATGTGGTTTCTAAGGATGGGGTGATGGTGGATCCTGCTAAGATTGAAACAGTGAAAGAATTGGGTAAGACCTACTAATGTGTCAGAATTTAAAGGATGCTTTTGTTGGTTTAGCCAGCTACTACCGTCGATGTCAAGGGATTCTCTTCTATTGCTTCCCAATTTGACGAACCCTGACTAAGCAGAATGTTCCATTTGTATGGTCGGATGAAATGTGATGAAAGCTTTTCAGAAACTCAAGACCCTTGCTGGACTACTGCACCTATCCTTACCTTGCCAGTAGAGGGTAAGAACTCACTCGCTTTATTGTGATGCATCCTATTCTTGGTTTGGGTTGCAGTGCTAACTGCAAGAGAAAGAATGTAATTGCTTATGCTTTCGAGGCAATTAAAGTGCATGAAACGTAACTATCGACCCATGATTTGAGGTTGGGCTGCGGTAGTGTTTGCAATAAAGCAATGGAGAACCACTATCTATATGGGGTCAAGTGTGGAGTCTACACAGATCATCGTAGTCTACAGTATGTTTTTTACCAGAAAGACTTGAATTTGAGGCAGAGGAGGTGGATGGAACTGTTGAAGGACTATGATATTACCATTCTGTATCACCCAGGAAAGGCAAATGTGGTGGCTGACGCTTTAAGTAGAAAAGCAGGTAGCATGGGTAGTTTAGCCCACTTACAAGTTTTTAGACGCCCATTGGCTAGAGAAGTCCAAAATTTGGCTAACGACCTTATGAGACTGGAAATACTAGAGAAAGGAGGATTTTTGGCCAGCGTGGAGGCAAGATCTTCTTTTCTTGACAAGATCAAGGGAAAACAGTTTGATGATGAAAAGCTAAGTCAAATTCGGGATACGGTGTTGCGAGGCGAGTCTAAAGAGGCAATAATTGATGAGGAAGGTGTCTTGAGGATTAAGGGAAGGGTATGTGTGCCTCATGTTGATGATTTGATCCACACTATCCTTACAGAGGCTCATAGTTCCGGATATTCTATACATCCTGGTGCAACCAAGATGTACCGTGACCTAAAGCAACACTTTTGGTGGAGTAGAATGAAGCGCGACATTGTTGATTTTGTTGCCAAATGTCCAAATTGCCAGCAAGTAAAGTATGAACACCAGAGGCCCGGAGGAACACTTCAGAAAATGCCCATTCCTGAATGGAAGTGGGAGAGAATTGCAATGGACTTCGTGGTTGGTCTTCCAAAGACATTGGGTAAGTTTGACTCTATTTGGGTGATTGTGGACAGATTAACTAAGTCTGCTCACTTCATTCCGGTCAAGGTGACCTACAATGCAGAGAAGTTAGCCAAAATCTACATCTCAGAAATTGTTCGATTGCATGGAGTTCCACTCTCCATTATATCAGATAGAGGTACGCAGTTTACTTCTAAGTTCTGGAGAACATTGCACGCGGAGTTAGGTACTAGGTTGGACCTTAGTACTGCATTTCACCCTCAGACCGATGGTCAGTCTGAGGCGAACGATTCAAGTGTTGAGGATATGCTTCGCGCATGTGTTGATTGGAAAATTTGGTGGTCATTGGTATAACTTCTTAACCCCTTAGCGGAGAGTTTTCATTACCAATAATAGCTAATCACTCCAAGTATTGACATGGGCCCCATTTTGGAAGATTGTAATGGGAGGAGATTGTTAGGGTCTCCAATTGGTTGGTTTGACGCATTTAAGTTAGACTTGGTGGTACTGATCTGCTTGAGGGATTCATGGGAGAAGTGAAATCTTATTCAAGAAAAGCTTTTTAGCAGCTCAAAGTAGGCAAAAGGGAATATGCCAAGATCGAAAGGTTAGAGACTTGGAGTTCATGGAGGTGACCAAAGTTCTTGCTGAAGTTTTCACCCATGAAAGGGGTGAGCGGTTTTGGAAAAAGGGGTAAAGCTAAGTCCAAGGTATATTGGACCATTTGAAGTACTTAAAGCGAGATAGGGGAGGTGGCTGTAATGAATTAGGCCTTGCCTCCAGGGGTTGTCAGGAGTGCATCCGTATTTCATGTGGTCTATGTTGAAAAAGATACCGAATGGGGATGGAAACTACATCATTCGTTGGGATTCGGTTCTGCTTGATGAAAAGTTGTCTTATGAGGAGGAACCTGTTGCTATTTTAGATAGAGAAATTCGCAAGTTGAGATCAAGGGAGATTGCATCCATCAAAGTTCAATGGAAGAATCGACCAGTTGAAGAGGCCACTTGGGAGAAGGAGGCTGATATGCAAGAAAAATATCCGCACCTGTTCCCAGATTCAGGTACTCGTTCTCGTCCTTGTTTTTCTTCTTTAGATCGTTCGAGGGCGAACGATGGGTAAATTGGTATCTATTGTAACGACCTGTTTAGTTGTTTTGAGCAGTAGAGTTCATTCTGGAAATAACTGTCTTAGAATCCTGAAATCGAGTGCAGAAATCGACTCTCTGAACTCTATGACGGACATGCAGGACGGACCGTCACAGACACGACGGACCGTCGAGGAGGTCTCGTTCCAAAGCACTTAGAATTCTGAAATTGAGTGCAGAAATCGACTCTCTGAACTCTATGACGGACATGCAGGATGGACCGTCACAGACACGACGGACCGTCGAGGAGGTCTCGTTCCAAAGCACTTACAATTCTGAAATTGAGTGCAGAAATCGACTCTCTGAACTCTATGACGGACATGCAGGACGGACCGTCACAGACACGACGGACCGTCGAGGAGGTCTCGTTCCAAAACACTTCAACTCTTGAAAATTGACATGCTGAAATCGACTCTCTGAACTTCGTGACGGACCTGCAGGACGGACCGTCACAGACACGACGGACCGTCACACGCAGCGTAACCCCACACGATGTCAGCTTCCACTAATTATTTTAATGGATGTTTGGGGCTATTATTTATGTATTTAGTGGACTAGCTTTTATAATGGAGTTAGTGGGTATTAAATAAAGTAACTTTAGACTAATGGGGGATTACTTTTACAATAAGTATAGTCTTGCATTATTATTAGAGGAGGGAGTCTTGAATTGAGAGAGGGAAGAACTGATCAGCTGGGGAAGCAAGGAGAGAAAGACGGGAAAAGAGAGAGAGTTTGGGAGAAGAAAAAAAATAGAGAGAATAAGGAGAAGAGAGGAACGATCGATTTAGAGAGACAACCAAAGAGGAACAAAAAGCTTGGAGAGATTGCTTGCTTGATCAAGAATCCTTGGTGAAGGTAGGTTATGGTTTGATACTATTCGTAGTAAACTCTTAATAGTGAATGATATGTATTGGTAGTATTGTAAACCCTTCTATATGCTTAATTTTATGCTTGTATGAATGTGATTATGTGATTGTGATAAAATAAGCATAATGAAGCTTTTGAATCCAAAATCTTGAAGAACCCTAATTCACCTTGTTATTGATGATGCCTTGGTATAAAAGAAGGCTTGATGAATTGATAGAATGATGTTAGTGGATCGGAGTGTCACGTTCCGACACATAGTATTAGGGGATCGGAGTGTCACGTTCCGACACATAGTATTAGGGGATCGGGTGTCACGAACCGACACGTCGGGAACACGTAGAATTAGGGGATCGGAGTGTCACGTTCCGACACATAGTATTAGGGGATCGGGTGTCACGAACCGACACGTAGAATTAGGGGATCGGAGTGTCACGTTCCGACACATAGTATTAGGGGATCGGGTGTCACGAACCGACACGTAGAATTAGGGGATCGGAGTGTCACGTACCGACACATAGTAGTAGGGGATCGGAGTGTCACGTACCGACACAAGAGGAAGAAAGATAATGAATCTTGAGAGATGTTAAAATACTCAATGTAATGAACCTAATTTCCCAAATGAGTGTGGTATTGAGGCTTGAGTCCTCATGGATGAACTTGGTAGTACTTATTGATGATTATAGTACTTGTTGCTACATGTTGAGTATTGTAGTTGATTTATGATATGAACTGATATATACTGTTTCTATTTTGAGTTGGCCGATGATACCTACTCAGTACTTGTGTTTGTACTGACCCCCTACTTGTTGTTTCTTTCTTTGTTATTTGGGGAATGCAGCAAACGTACCGTCGTCTTCAACTCAGCAGCAATTCTAGCCAGTCTTCACTACACCGGATTTCAGGGTGAGCTAATGCTTCTAGCTTGGACTGGATCTTCTCTTCAATGTCTTGATGCCTTGAACTTCCGGCATGGACTAGCCTTTTATTTATTTTAGCTTCTTAGATACTTTTAGATTTGTAACTTGAGGATAGATGTTCTTGTGATGATGACTTCCAGATTTTGGGGATAATGAGTTTTAAGTCTTCCGCTTTGTATTTTGTTCAATATGTTGGGGTTTTAGATTGGTTGGTTTGCTCACATAGTAGGATAAGTGTGGGTGCCACTCGCGGCTCGATTTTGGGTCGTGACACCAATTTAACAATTTTCTAAGTCTAATTAGTTTAGTTTTAACTTAATTCCAATATTATATCCACCAATTTAACTTATTGAACAACTTAAAAAACTTTCTAAGTCTAATTAGTTTAGTTTTAACTTAATTCCTACATTATAATAACCAATTTAACTTATTAAACAACTTAACAACTTTCTAAGTCTAATTAGTTTAGTTTTAACTTAATTCCAATAATATATTCATCAATTTAACTTATGAAACAACTTAACAACTTTCTAAGTGTAATTAGTTTAGTTTTAACTTAATTCCAATACTATATTCACCATTTTAACTTATTAAACAACTGAACAACTTTCTAAGTCTAATTAGTTTAGTTTTAACTTCATTCAAACACAATATTCACCAATTTAACTTATTAAACTACTGAACAACTTTCTAAGTCTAATTAGTTTAGTTTTGACTTAATTCCAATAATATATTCACCTATTTAACTTATTAAACAACTTAACAACTTTCTAAGTTTAATTAGTTTAGTTTTAACTTAATTCCAACACAATATTCACCAATTTAACTTATTAACCAACTTAACAACTTTCTAAGTTTAATTAGTTTAGTTTTAACTTAATTATAACATTATATTCACCAATTTAACTTATTAAGCAACTTAACAATTTTCTAAGTCTAATTAGTTTAGTTTTAACTTAATTCCAATATTATATCCACCAATGAAACTTATTAAACAACTGAAAAACATTCTAAGTCTAATTAGTTTAGTTTTAACTTAATTCCAACATTATAATAATCAACTTAATTTATTCAACAACTTAACAACTTTCTAAGTCTAATTAGTTTAGTTTTAACTTTATTCCAATAATAGATTCACCAATTTAACTTATTAAACAACTTAACAACTTTCTAAGTGTAATTAATTTAGTTTTAACTTAATTCCAACACTATATTCCAATTCAACTTATTAACCAACTTAACAACTTTCTAAGTCTAATTAGTTTTGTTTTAAATTAATTCTAACACTATATTCACCAATTCAACTTATTAACCAACTTAACAACTTTCTAAATCTAATTAGTTTAGTTTTAACATTATTCCAACACTATATTCACCAATTTAACTTATTAAACGACTTAACAACTTTCTAAGTCTAATTAGTTTAGTTTTAACTTAATTCCTACACTATATTAACTAACTTAATCACATTAGCTTATTTGAAGAACTTAACAACTTTATAAGTCTAATTAGTTTAGTTTTAACTTAATTTCAACACTATATTCACCAATTTAACTTATTACACAACTGAACAACTTTCTCAGTCTAATTAGTTTAGTTTTAACTTACTCCCAATAATATATTCACCAATTTAACTTATTAAACAACTTAACAACTTTCTAAGTCTAATTAGTTTAATTTTAACTTAATTATAACATTATATTCACCAATTTAACTTATTAACCAACTTAACAATTTTCTAAGTCTAATTAGTTTAGTTTTAACTTAATTATAATATTATCTTCACCAATTTAACTTATTAACCAACTTAACAATTTTCGAAGTCTATTTAGTTTATTTTAACTTAATTCCAATATTATATCCACCAATGAAACTTATTAAACAACTTAAAAATATTCTAAGAGCCCGTTTGGATGGGCTTAAAAAAAGCAGCTTTTAAAAAGTACTTTTGAAAGTGCTGAAACTTATTTTTAAAATAAGCAGTTATGCATTTGAATAAAAGTGCTGAAGTTAAAAAAAAAGTTGTTGATGTGTTTGGCAAATAAGTGCTGATAAACAGCTTTTTTAATCAAAATATCTGAAATACCCTTAAAAGTTGTTAACATGATAAAAGTTGATTAATCTAATAATAATAATAATATATTGAAACGACTCAAAACCCATTAAGACGGACAGGCACCCGATGCCCTAAAGGCCCGAGAGAACCAACCTGCAACCTGTTCTTACTGAGCATATACTATAACAATTGAGACAAGTTAACTTAGGATGCAGCGATACAAAACAACGTAAGAGGTCCAGAATTTATGTACAATACTTGGCCGTCGTGGCCACAACTCCTTAAGACACAACTGAACCATGTACATACGTCTACAAAGCCTCTAAAAGATAGAAGACTAGAGTAGGTCGGGACAGACCCCGCCTTACCCTTAACTATGATACAATACCAAATGAATTTACCAAGGACTCAATAAAGCTCCGAATCAACTTGGAGCTCACCAAAAGTAGCAGAATTTCGAGTGCTCCTACTGAGGAGGTCTACTAGCTGGAGTACCTGAGCCTGCAGCATGAAATGCAGCGTCCCCAATACGGGACGTCAGTACGAAAAATGTACTGAATATGTAAGGCAAATAGTATATGTAATACAAGGCTCAAATGAAATCAAGTAGCAACATATGAGTGCATAGATTAGGAGAGAAGACCACCTTTGCTTACTCTTGTGGAATCAAGTAAGCTACATTCTTTTCTTTACCTTTTTGTATGTTATAATCTTTGTTGGACATGTGATACAAGTGACCAGCTGATCAGTGGTAGAAGAGGATGACCCATGCTAGGCGTATTAACCCCTGGGATGCGGTCCTCATAATTACACAACTTGGGATCGGCCCATGCTAGGCTTTTGCCCCTGAGCTGCCACCCTTCTATACCAATAGGGATCGGCCCATGCTAGGCTTTCGCCCCTGAGCTGCCACCCTTAATTATATAGATTCCTTCACTTAGATTCTTTAATCTTTGAGATTATTGTTAATCAGTTCATAACTCTTTTGAGATATTATTTTGGATAATCATAACACTTTTGAGATGTTGATTTGGTGGTCATAATCATCTTGGAGATATGGAAATATGGAACAGTAGTGGGATACATGAAAATAACACTTTGAGGCAGTAACAATGACATAAGGAGCTATGAAACATCAACACCTTACTTTAAGACCTTAATGGCACAATTGACATCAATTGTCTTAGGAGAGGGATTCATCAAACTTTGTTTTGCAAATACCATTTCTATAACAGCACAAGGGGAATAATTACACAAGTATAAAGTAGTGAACATATAATGAAGTAGTTCTATGTACTTAGAATGGGGAAAGAAATATTGTTAGCTATTTGGAGATAGTACGCTGCCACTATGCTTCCTTTTCTAGAAATAGAACTTATGGAAAACACTTCATTGATATTAATTGCAGGTGCCAGATTTCATGCCAAAAGGATATAGAATCGAATAGCCTTACATACATTATTTTTCTGACCAATACTACTATCACGATTCAGCCTTCCTTTTTGGGTGCTAATCTACAACATAAATCATGATTAAGCTAACATCAGCAGCTAATCACAATAAGGTCCTCGAAAACAGTAGCTAAAATTTTGATGGAAATCAGGCCCATACAACCCTTACATAAATGTTGAACCACCACACCCTTCCTCTACACATTAATACAACTTCATACATCATCTTCCAAGATACCCAAACTGCCCTCAACAACAATATTCATAAGGCAGCCACTATCAATCTCAAATCTTTCAGCATAATAGGAGAATATTGACTCAAAGATCTATCACAATCCATAAATTCTTGATAAATATATACAAAATTCTCCACTCCAAACATGATCAAAGAGAGGAAAACAAATGGGTTGAAGTCTTACCTTAATTCTGAAAATTTATCCTCTAAACTTGTACTTCAAGAATTCAAACTCTCCTTCAAACTCATACTTGAAAAATGAGACAGCACTCAAGAACCCTAAGGTGTTTTAGGGCTACTTATTGAAGCCAAGAGAGACCAAGAAAGAAACTTAAGGAAATCTGAAATTTTGCAAGTTCAAAATGGAGAAAATAGACTTGATCCTTATCCTTTGAAACAGGAGTTGTTATGGCCGACATTCTTGACCAATTTTGGGCCATATAATGTCAAGTAGGTGTCCCACCTGCTTGTCCTTTTAACTTGGGCCTTTTTGGACTCAAGATTATTGGACCTTGGCTGTCCATTTTCCCTTTGTCCTTATATTCAACAGATTAATGCAAGTAGGTGGTACACACTTGGCCCAATAACATGGTAAAACAAATCTTAGGAGGTGATGCACTTACCTAGTTTCACTTGGGCTTTATCCATAATGGGCCAATTGGCAGATTTGGCTGCTGCGCTTTCTTTTATTCACAATTTTCTTTAATAGGTTTGGGCTTCAAATGAGCCCCTAAATAAAAGACTAAATCTGGTCAATCAAACTTGGCCCCTTTAACTATAATATAGCTCAAGTAGGTGATGCAGCAGCTAGCTCAATTACACCTTACTATAATTACTTAAATACTTTCCATCGGAGTTAACTTGCAATACATATGCTGAAACGTGCAAGGCATTACATCACCTTCCGAGCTAGTTTAAACCAACACTAATCATATAAGAAACATGATCCCTCACCTACACTATAAGTCTATGTCAAGTATAACATGAATAGAACTACCACATACAAAATACAGGCCGTTACAACTATATTTACCAATTTAACTTATTTACCAACTTAACAACTTTCTAAGTCTAATTCGTTTAGTTTTAAATTAATTTCAACACTATATTAATCAACGAAATCACATTAGCTTATTTGAAGAACTTAACAACTTTCTAAGTGTAATTAGTTTAGTTTTAACTTAATTCCAACACTATATTAACCAACTAAATCACATTAGCTTATTTGAAGAACTTAACCAATTTACTAGGTCTAATTAGTTTAGTTTTAACTTAATTCCAACACTTTATTCAACAATTTAAATTATTAAACAACTTAACAGCTTTCTAAGTCTAATTAGTTTAGTTTTAACATAATTCCAATAATATATTCACCAATTTAACTTATTAACCAACTTAACAACTTTCTAAGTCTAATTAGTTTAGTCTTAACTTAATTCCAACACTATATCCACCAATTTAACTTATTAACCAACTTAACAACTTTCTAAGTCTAATTAGTTTAGTTTTAACTTAATTCCTACACTATATTAACTAACTCAATCACATTAGCTTATTTGAAGAACTTAAAAACTTTATAAGTCTAATTAGTTTAGTTTTAACTTAATTTCAACACTATATTCACCAATTTAACTTATTAAACAACTGAACAACTTTCTAAGTCTAATTAGTTTAGTTTTAACTTACTCCCAATAATATATTCACCAATTTAACTTATTAAACAACTTAACAACTTTCTAAGTCTAATTAGTTTAATTTTAACTTAATTATAACATTATATTCATCAATTTAACTTATTAACCAACTTAACAACTCTGTAAGTCTAATTAGTTTAGTTTTAACTTAATTATAATATTATATTCACCAATTTAACTTATTAACCAACTTAACAATTTTCTAAGTCTAATTACTTTTAGTCTAACTTAATTCCAATATTATATCCACCAATGAAACTTATTAAACAACTTAAAAACATTCTAAGAGCTCGTTTAGATAGGCTTAAAAAAAGCAGCTTTTAAAAAGTACTTTTGAAAGTGCTGAAACTTATTTTTAAAATAAGCAGTTATGCGTTTGGATAAAAGTGCTGAAGTTAAAAAAAAGTTGTTGATGTGTTTGGCAAATAAGTGCTGATAAACAGCTTTTTTAATCAAAATGTCTGAAATACCCTTAAAAGTTGTTAACATGATAAAATTTGATTTATTTAATAATAATAATAATAATATATAATATATAATAATAATAATAACAAATAATAATAATAATAATAAAATAATAATATGAAAAGACTAATAATAATAATAATATATAATATATAATATATAATAATAATAATAATAATATATAAAAATAATAAATAATAATAAAATAAGTAATAATATATAATATATAATAATAATAAAGAATAATATAATAATAATAATAATAATAATAATAATAAAATATTAATAATAATATATAATAATAACAGTAATAAAGAATAATAAAATAAATAATAATAATAATAATAATAATAATAAACTAAAAAAATATTACTAATAATATATAATAATAATAACAATAATAATGTATAATAATAATAATAATAATAAATAAAATAATAATAACAATAATAATAATAAATAATAATAAGATAACAATATGAAAATAATAATAATAAATATAATAAAATAAATAATAATAATAATAATAATAATAATATATTAAAATTAATAATAATAATAATATATAATAATAATAATAAATAATAATAATAATAAAATAATATGAAAATAATAATAATAATAATATATAATAATATATAATATATAATAATAATAATAATAAAGAATAATAAAATAAATAATAATAATAATAAAATATTAATGATACTAATAATAATAATATATAATAATAATATTAATAATAATAATAATAATATATAGTAATAATAATAATAATAAAGAGTAATAAAATAAATAATAATAAAATAATAAAATATTAATATACTAATAATTATAATAAAAATAAAAGAAATAAGGGCAAAAAGGTAAAAATTTGGTCAACTTAAAAGAGCTTATAAGCTAAAAAAAGAAAAGCACCCCTACTGCAGCTTTTAACTTTTAGCTTAAAATAAGTTTTTTTTAACTTAAAATAAGTTATTTTGAAAATTGCCAAACAACTAAATAAGTCAAAAACCAGCTTTTAAGCTAAACCAAACAGGCTCTAAGTCTAACTAGTTTAGTTTTAAATTAATTCCAACATTATAATAACCAACTTAACTTATTCAACAACTTAACAACTTTCTAAGTCTAATTAGTTTAGTTTTAACTTAATTATAAGATTATATTCACCAATTTAACTTATTAAACAACTTAACTAGATTCTAAGTCTAATTAGTTTTAGTTTTAACATAAATCCAACACTATATTCACCAATTTAACTTATTAAATAACTTAACAACTTTCTAAGTGTAATTAGTTTAGTTTAACTTAATTCCAACACTATATTCACCAATTTAACTTATTAACCGACTTAACAACTTTCGAAATCTAATTAGTTTAGTTTTAACTTAATTCCAATAATATATTCACCAATTTAACTAATTAAACAACTTAACAACTTTCTAAGTCTAATTAGTTTAGTTTTAACTTAATTACAAAATTTTACTAACCAATTTAACTTATTAAACAACTTTACAACTTTCTAAGTCCACTTAGTTTAGTTTTAACTTAAATCCAACCCTATATTCACCAATTTAACTTATTAAACAACTGAACAACTTTCTAAGTCTAATTAGTTTAGTTTTAGCTTAATTCCAATAATATATTCACCAATTTAACTTATTTAACAACTTAACAACTTTCTAAGTCTAATTAGTTAAGTTTAAACTTAATCCCAACACAATATTCACCAATTTAACTTATTAACCAACTTAAAAATTTTCCTAGTCTAATTAGTTTAGTTTTAACTTAATTCCAACATTATAGTCACCAATTAAACTTATTAAACAACATAAAAACTTTCTAAGTCTAATTAGTTTAGTTTTAACTTAATTATAAGACTATATTCACCAATTTAACTTATTAAACAACATAACTAGATTCTAAGTCTAATTAGTTTTAGTTTTAACTTAATTCCAACACTATATTCACCAATTTAACTTATTAACCAACTTAACAACTTTCTAAGTCTAATTAGTTTAGTTTTAACTTAATTCCAATTTTATAGTTAGCAATTTAACTTATTAAACAACTTAACAACTTTCTAAGTCTAATTAGTTTAGTTTTAAATTAATTCTAAAACTATATTCACCAATTTAACTTATTAACTAACTTAACAACTTTCTAAATCTAATTAGTTTAGTTTTAACATAATTCCAACACTATATTCACCAATCTAACTTATTAAACAACTTAACAACTTTCTAAGTCTAAGTAGTTTAGTTGTAACTTAATTTCAATAATATGTTCACCAATTTATCTTATTAACAAACTTAACAACTTTCTAAGTCTAATTAGTTTAGTTTTAACTTAATTCCAACACTATATTTACCAATTTAACTTATTTACCAATTTAACAACTTTCTAAGTCTAATTCATTTAGTTTTAAATTAATTTCAACACTATATTAACCAACGAAATCTCATTAGCTTATTTGAAGAACTAAACAACTTTCTAAGTGTAATTAGTTTAGTTTTAACTTAATTCCAACACTATAATTACCAATTTAACTTATTTACCAACTTAACAACTTTCTAAGTCTAATTCGTTTAGTTTTAAACTAATTTCAACACTATATTAACCAACAAAATCACATTAGCTTATTTGAAGAACTTAACCAATTTACTAGGTCTAATTAGTTTAGTTTTAACTTAATTCCAACACTTTAGTCAACAATTTAACTTATTAAACAACTTAACAACTTTCTAAGTCTAATTAGTTTAGTTTTAATATAATTCCAATAATATATTCACCAATTTAACTTATTAACAAACTTAACAACTTTCTAAGTCTAGTTAGTTTAGTTTTAACTTAATTCCAACACTATATCCACCAATTTAACTTATTAACCAACTTAACAACTTTCTAAGTCTAATTAGTTTAGTTTTAACTTAATTCTAACATTATATTAACCAATTTAACTTATTAACCAACTTAACAATTTTCTAAGTCTAATTAGTTTAGTTTTAACTTAATTCCAATATTATATCCACCAATTTAACTTATTAAACAACTTAAAAACTTTCTAAGTCTAATTAGTTTAGTTTTAACTTAATTCCTACATTATAATAACCAACTTAACTTATTAAACAACTTAACAACTTTCTAAGTTTAATTAGTTTAGTTTTAACTTAATTCCAATATTATATCCACCAATTTAACTTATTAAACAACTTAAAAACTTTCTAAGTCTAATTAGTTTAGTTTTAACTTAATTCCTACATTATAATAACCAACTTAACTTATTAAACAACTTAACAACTTTCTAAGTTTAATTAGGGGTAAAATGGTCTTTTTGCCAGGCTAAGGGTAGTATCGTAATTACCCTAAATATATAATTAATTAATTATTTATTAAGGTGGAGCGGCAAATTGGGGAGAGAGAAACGAAATGGAACTCTTGAAGTTAAGTCTTGCTCCACCCGGGTTCGAACCTAGGTGGAAGCAATGAATTAAATTGTTTTTAATTTAAGTTGGTAAATTAATGTAATTAATTTATATTTATTATTTATTAGCTGATTTAAAATAAAAGGAAATCAGATTTTTAATAATTAAATAAAATCTTATTTGACTAAGTCCTAAACTAAACTCCTAAGCCTAAGAAAACTCTCCTCTCCCACACTTACCTCTCTCTCACATCTCTATCACCCTCATTCACGTTTTTTCTGCCACAATAACTTCAAAAAACAGTAGGTAAACCAAAGTTCTTCACACTTGAAGAACTCACAACAAAAATTACAAACAAACAACTAATCAAAAACGTTACGCAAGAGGGAGGATTATTCCGTCGAATTGGTGTTGAAGTTGAGGGGATTTGAACGTGATTTTTGGAGAAAGTTTTGGGCAGCAAGTCAAGGTTTGAACTACATAAAAGGTATGGGTTTTCTTACTGTTGGTTCCTTTCCCAAGAAACCCCTAGGATTCAGTCGATTCTAATCCGAAAACTAGGATTGTTTCCCCGTTTCACGTCCCTGTCACTAGCTTCTATTGATGGTTGTAGGTTGGTATGTCTGCTTGTAGATATTAGGCATGTAAGGTGTTTTTTTGTGATGAATATGTTCATGAATGTGTATTTGGAATCGTACGAATGATAACCTATGCTTTCCGAAAATATGTGTTTATGTGTGTGCAATGTGTAGTCGTGACTTTGAACACGGATTGAAGTATGAAAATGACTTGTTTTATGGTTGTATTTCACGTGCACAAACTTGTATTAATCGTGATGTTCATATGAAGTATAATGTGGTTGATTTGAGTGAAAAACTATTAGCTAAATGATTCACGAAATGCCCTAAGAATTAACTCTAAATGTTGATGAAAAGAAGCTGAAAAATGTATCTCAAATTTCCAGCACATTGTTGACCAATTTCAGCCAAGTAAAGTTCTTTAATAAGCTATGAAAAATAAAGAAAAATTAGTGAGGTCACTGAGGATCGAACCCGTGACCTCACCATGTTAAAAATCAGTGAAATAAGGTGAGAAAAAGGAAATCTGGAGAGTGTGGATTGAACCCCCAACCTCTTGAATGGATGAGAGAGTTAGGAGAAAAATAAAGGAGAAAAATAAATGTGGAGAGTGGGGATTGAACCCCCAACCTCTTGAATGGATGAGAGAGTTAGGAGAAAAATAAAGGAGAAAAATAAATGTGGAGAGTGGGGATTGAACCCCCAACCTCTTGAATGGATGAGAAAGTTAGGAGAAAAATAAAGGAGAAAAATAAATGTGGAGAGTGGGGATTAAACCCCCAACCTCTTGAATGAATGAGAGAGTTAAGAGAAAAATAAAGGAGAAAATAAATGTGGAGAGTGGGGATTGAACCCACAACCTCTTGGATAGGTGAGAAAGTTAAGAGATAAATTAAAATAAAAATAATGAGCTTGTGGGGGATTGAACCCACAACCTCCTTGACTTAAACGAAAAAAGGAGAGGAGAAAAAGAAAGGAAATATTATGGGGTTGATGGGAATCGAACTAGGGTCTCCCATGTCACGACCCAAAATCGAGCCGCGAGTGGCACCCACACTTATCCTACTATGTGAGCGAACCAACCAATCTAAAACCCCAACATATTGAACAAAATACAAAGCGGAAGACTTAAAACTCATTATCCCCAAAATCTGGAAGTCATCATCACAAGAACATCTATCCTCAAGTTACTAATCTAAAAGTATCTAAGAAGCTCAAATAAATAAAAGGCTAGTCCATGCCGGAAGTTCAAGGCATCAAGACATTGAAGGGAAGATCCAGCCCAAGCTAGAAGCATTAGCTCACCCTGAAATCCGGTGTAGTGAAGACTGGCTAGAATTGCTGCTGAGTTGAAGACGACGGTACGTTTGCTGCATTCCCCAAATAACAAAGAAAGAAACAACAAGTAGGGGGTCAGTACAAACACAAGTACTGAGTAGGTATCATCGGCCAACTCAAAATAGAAAACAGTATATATCAGTTCATATCATAAATCAACTACAATACTCAACATGTAGTAACAAGTACTATAATCATCAATAAGTACTACCAAGTTCATCCATGAGGACTCAAGCCTCAATACCACACTCATTTGGGAAATTAGGTTCATTACATTGAGTATATTTTAACATCTCTCAAGATTCATTATCTTTCGTCCTCTTGTGTCGGTACGTGACACTCCGATCCCCTACTACTATGTGTCGGTACGTGACACTCCGATCCCCTAATTCTACGTGTCGGTTCGTGACACCCGATCCCCTAATACTATGTGTCGAAACGTGACACTCCGATCCCCTAATTCTA
>JABWTJ010000207.1:412803-683154 GCA_016801875.1 Solanum sitiens | reverse complement strand
TCCGTCACAGACTTCAGAGAATTGCTCTCAGTACCCAATTTCCAAGAGTTGAATGTTCTGAAACGGAACCTTACAACGTCCGTCTGTCCTGGACGTCCGGCCCGGCAGGTCCGTCACAGAGTTCAGAGAGTCGATTTCAGCACTCAAATATAAGAATTCCAAGTGTTTGGAATGAGACACCCTCGACGGTCCGTCGTGCCCATGACGGTCCGTCGTTGGATACGTCGTCTCAGACAGTTTTCCAGAAATAAAATCTGCTGCTCAAAACGACTAAGCAGGTCGTTACAACAATTCAAGAATAACATTCAAATTTAAGAATACATGTACTTCCAAACTCTTTTATGACGAATTGTGCTGAACTAAACATGTTTGGCGCGTGGTTTAGCGAACACAATGCTATGAAAGATTCACATACCTTGTAGTATCAATTCCTTGGATAATCCAAAACAAAATAGATTGTTCTTGGAGAATTCTTGCTTTTCTTTTTTCCTTTCTCTACTTTTCTCTTTTCTCCAAGCCCTAGCGTATTTCGGTAAAAGCGTAACTGATCTAATTTTGATTTGACCCTTAATTAATTCACTAAGTCAAATTAAATTAATTGGGTAATGAAAATACCAAACTACCCTTCAAAAATTCGGATTGGACATTTCCTTAGTAGAGCAACCCAAGTTCAAATGGGCATAACTTATACATACGAGCTCGGAATCATTCAAACTCAGTAACATCTGTAAGATTATTCCAAGAGCTTTCCAACATGTCTTAAATTGCACCTAAATATCCTAATCTAGGTGTTATGGTTGGTTGAAGTTGACCAAAACTCAACTTTTCCTAACTTAAGAAAATTTCAAGATTTTCATTCTTTCCAAAAATGACTATTTCCTATTCTTAGCGTCTTCCTAGGTATTTTGATTTGTGAGATGTTACAATATCTCCCCCTTGAGAAATTTCCTCCTCAAATGAGATTAATTTTACTAGGCTAAGAGTGGTAACATCAAGTTTATACACCCAACAAACAAATGCCAACAACAACATGCTTACACATAATATAAAGAGTACTAAGAATAGAATATTTACCTTGGTCTACACTTTCTCCTGATTCAAAGAGTTATGTATATTTCTTGTTCATATCCTCTCAGCTTCCCAAGTAGATTCTCCAACAAATTGGTTCCTCCAAAGGACATTGACTGATGCTACCTCTTTTTTTCTCAACTTGCGAACTTGGCGATGTAGAATCTAAACACGAATCTCCTCAGAAGATAACATATCATTGATCTCAATACTTTTAATTTGTATGATCAATGAAGGATCGCCCATGCACTTATTCAACAAGGAAATGTAAAAACCGCTGCTAACTCTTTTGGTAGCTCGAACCCATAAGCCACATTATCAATCCTCTTTGATATTCGATAAGGTCAAATATACCGGGGACTAAGCTGTCCCTTCTTATCAAACCTCATAACGACCTTCATGGGTGAAACTTTTAGATATACCTAATCATCTACTTCAAACTCTGATGCCCTTGTCTTAACATCAGTGTAGGATTTTTGACGACTCTGTACCGTCTTCAACCTCTCTTGAATCATTTTCACCTTCTCCATAGCTTGATGAACTAAATCTGGTCCTATCAACCTAGCTTCAACAACTTCAAACCATTCAATAGGATATCTTGACCTCTCCCATAAAAAGCATCAAATAGAGCCATTTTGATGATAGAGTGATAACTATTATTGTATGAAAACTCAATGAGAGGTAGGTGATCATCCCAATTACCTTTGAAAGCGATCACGCACGCCCTCAACCCCTAAACTCTAAATAGTGCACTCTGCTTGTCCATCTGTTTAAGCATGAAAGGCAGTACTTAAGTTCACCTTGGAACCCAAGCCTTTCTGAAAAGATTTCCAAAATTGTGCAGTTGATTGTGCACCTCTATCTTAAATAATGGAGGATTGTACTCCATGAAGTCTTACCACCTCCTAAATACATAACCTGGCATAATCTTGTGCTGAATGGGTAGTCTTTACCGACAAGAAATGGGGTGACTTTGTCATTCTATAGAAAATCATCCAAATAGAACCAAGTTGCCTGCAAGACCTTGGCAAGCCTGTGATGAAATCCATATTAATAATCTTCCACTTCCATTCCATAAGTTCTATTTTATGAGCCACACCACCGGGCCTTTGGTGCTATACCTTAACTTGTTGGCAATTTGGTCACCTAACAAAAATTTCACAATGCCCTTCTTCATACCACTCCACCAATATACTTCTCTCAAATAACGATACATTTTTGTGGAACCCGGATGAATGAAATATCTGAAGCTATGACCTTCCTCCATGATTCTCCCTTGGAGTCCATCCATCGCTTGTACATATAATCTTTCTTGATAACTCAACACACCATCTCCCCCTTGTTCAAAACCCATTACATTTTGCTTATGAACATTTTCATTCAATTAAAGCAAAATGGGATCTTGGTCTTGCTTTCCTTATACTGCTGACACTAATGATGACTCAGCCTCATTCATCACCTCTATTCCTCCTTCCGTGGAATCCATTAGTCTGACTCCCAGGGATGCAAGTCTATGCACATATTTTGCTAGATCTCTCTTTTGTTCATCAACATGGGCGGTACTACCCATAGACAACCTGCTTAAGGCATCAACAACAACATTAGCCTAACATGGGTGGTAAAGGATACTCATGTCATAATTCTTGAACAATTCTATCACCTCCTTTGTCAGAGATTAAGTTCTCTCTGGGTGAAAACATATTGTAGGCGCTTGTGCTCACTGAATACATAGACACGAACACCATACAAATAATAACGCCTTATCTTCAAAGCAAACACTACAATAGTCAACTCTAAGTCATCGGTTGAATAATTCTTCTTATGAACTTTCAACTGTCTGGAGACATAAGTTATAACTTTGACTTTCTGCATTAACACACAACCCAACACAACTCTAGAAGCATCACAATACACAACAAAACCTTGAGTACCATCCGATAAGGTCAAAACTGGGCAGCAATGAACCTCTTTTTCAATTACTGACAGCTTTTCTCGCAAGCTTCAGACTATTGAAACTTCACTGTCTTATGAGTTAACTTTTCCAAAGGGGATGAAATAGATTAGAACCCCTCTAGGACCTATAATACCCATCCAAATCCAAGAAACTCCTAATATCAATTGGAGATGTGGGTCTAGGCCAATTCTTCAATGCCTCAATTTTTTGAGTATCAACTTTAATTTCGTTTCCAGACACTATGTGGCCTAAGAATTCCACAGACTAAAACCAAAACTCACACTTAGAGAACTTGGCATACAACTCTCTATCTTTCAAAGTCTGGAGAACTACGCTTAGATGAATAGCATGATCTTCTTTATTTCTTGAATAGATTAGTATGTCATCAATGAAGACGATAACAAACATATCTAAATAAGGTTTGAAGACTCTATTTATAAGGTCCATGAATGTTGTTGGAGCATTTGTCAAACCAAAGGACATGTACAAAAACACATAATGACCATATAGGGTTTTGAAAGCTATCTTTGGAATATCATATTCCCTCACTCTTAACTGATGGTAGCCAGACTTGTCTATTTTAAAAAATAGGTGGCACCCAGAAATTGATCGAATAAATCATCAATTCTTGGAAGAGGATACTTGTTCTTGATGGTAACATTATTCAAATGTCTGTAATCTATACTCATCCATAGGGAAACATCATTTTCCCTTACAAATAAGACCAGAGCGCCCCAAAGTGAGACACCTAGTCGAATAAAAAATTTCTCTAGGAGGTCTTTTAGCTGCTCCTTTAGCTCTTTCAACACTGATGGTGCCATTCTATAAGGCAGAATAGATATATAAAGAGTACCTGGAAGAATATATATACCTAATTCTAGCTCTCTCTAGGGAGGCACTCTGGGAAGATTATCTGGAAAAACTTCTGGAAACTCTTTTACTACTGCAACTGACTGAATAGGAGGTATCTCAACATTATAGTCATTAACTCAGACAAAGTCATAGACACATCCCTCAAAAAATAACTTCCTTGTCATAAGGTATGAAATAAGACGACCCTAAGGCACTGCTGAAATACTTTTCCTCTTTAAGACTGGCTCATTTGGAAACTGAAACTTGACAACTCGAATCCTACAATCAACTGAGGCATAACAGGCCTGAAGCTAGTCCATACCAAGAATGACATCGAAATCTACCACATCTAATTCAATTAAGTTAGCCATCATACTCCTGTGATTGATAAAAATGGGAAAATCATGATACACTCACTCTGCTAGAATAGACTCACTTAAAGGTGTAGAAACATTGAATGGTTCACTAAGTTGCTCATGAATAACATCAAAGTTCATAGCAACATAAGGAGTTACAAAAGATAAACTCACTCATGGATTTAGCAAACCATA
This sequence comes from Solanum sitiens, assembly GCA_016801875.1. Taxonomy (NCBI): domain Eukaryota; kingdom Viridiplantae; phylum Streptophyta; class Magnoliopsida; order Solanales; family Solanaceae; genus Solanum; species Solanum sitiens. Next base: position 678,729 of record JABWTJ010000207.1, on the reverse strand, counting down.
AACAGTAAAGTCAAAGACTTGGATCATACCAGTGAAAAAAATTTGGCGACTCTTCTTCCTCTTGGCGACTATTGATAGCATACAAGCAGTTTGTTCCCCCGCTAGTACCGGTAGTAGCCCCTCTAGGTGCATCTCCGTCTAGTGGAGCAACTAAAGAAGATTGAGCTCTATTTCCCCCATTACCATTTCACTGCTTCTTCTTTGGACACTCGCACGAAATGCCCATTCTGACCATACTTGAAACAACCAGTGGATCCCTCACGACAAGTACCTGAATGGTTCCTACCACACTTACCACATGCAGGAGGCTTACTACCCCCTTGTGCCATGCTGCCCTGAGAATAAGAAGGTTTAGCTCTGAAGTTCTATTTTATACTAACCTTTATTCTTGGTTGCTGGTTCACTCGCAGATGATGGAGCAGGTCCCTTCTGTTTCTATTGGAAAGATGACCGTTTGGCATTACTCTTCTGTTACCCGAACTTATTTCCTTTCTTGGCCCTCTTGTTCATAAGATCTTCTCTATCCCTCAGCTTTTCTTCCTTAACCTTATCTACATAAAGCATCAACCCAAAATATCAATGTCACCTATCGGAATTGCATCCCTACCTTCCTTACTCAACATACGAGACAACCTAGAAACAAACAAACTCATTCTACTCCTTATGTCCGCAACCATATCCAGAGCTTATCGGGATAGTTGGGGAACTTCAGCCTATACACAGGAACACTTAGAGAATCCTATATAAGGGTAAGAAAATTCTCGTACTTTAGCCTTTTTCAGTTGGAAAGATGACCGGTTGGCATCATTCTTCTGCTACCGGGACTCATTCCCTGTCTTAGCTCTCTTGATCTTGAATTCCTCTCTATCCCTAAGCTTCTCTTCTGTTACATGCTGCACATAGACCATTAACCTTGAAATGTCCATGTCCACAATAAGCATAGAAGCTCTGCCATCTTTGCTTGATGCCCGACCCAAGGCAGCAACAAACAATCTCATTCGGCTACTCATATCTTTAATCATATCAGGAGAACAGCGAGACAGCTGGGTGAACTTCAATCCATATTCATGAACACTAAGGAGTCCTGTTTCAGAGGAAGGAACACCCGTACCTTTGCTTCATTCAGTTTCCGCGGAAAGAAATGCCCAAAGAAAGCTTATTCAAAGAAATCCCAACTCGGACGTCGTGCATCCTCATCTCTTCCCTCCTTCCACTGATCGAACCAAGTCCTAGACACATTCTTGAGTTGATATGCGTCTATTTCAACTCTCTCAGCATCAATCATATGCATCACATCGAATACCTTTTTCAACTCTTCCACAAAGTTATCTGGATCCTCAGTAGTGCTCGAACCAGTGAAGCTAAGGGGATTCATCCTCAAGAATTCTTGAATCCTCGAGGTGTCAGCCTCTTCTTGTCGAGATCCTCCTTGTTGCCTGACTTGGTTGGTCACAACTTGACTTAGCATCCGGGCCTCACGGAACTCAACATTGGTAACCTCCCCTTGAGGTTGAACTTTAGGATCATAAGGTAACTCATGTTCCTGAGATTCAACATTCCTCCTAGTTGGGCAAACTATTGTTACTTTTCATGGAGACATAATTATCTAAAACACGCGCAAGCACGAATTAGAAAGAGACTTTTAGAGATAAACTCTAACGCACAAAAAGGAATATGAAAGAAGTGAGGGATTCCTAAATGTTGTAGCCTCCAAATCATAGATATGGCGCGCTTCACACCGATGACTAAAACTCTACAGACACGTCTTCATAGACTCCTTATGACTCTTGGACCTTGCTCTAATACCAAGTTTGCCACACCCTGAGCCTATACCCTGGACGTGGCCAGCATCAAATGACCACTGCTCGCCTTGAGCGTACCCTTGGCCTGGCTTACTCAACTCAGCGGAAGGCTTAACTTAACTCAATATAAACAGAAAAGAACAATTTAAGAACAATTTCATGGTAAATACTTAAATTGTAATAGTCTGGCCAAACTGGCACTTAAGTCTCATCGTTTACGATTGGAATGAAAAGACGCAGAACTAACACTATCTTTCTATGACACCTCTAAAAATACTAAGATGAATGTTGGGACAAACCCCACAATATTCCATAACTGAAAATGACTTAAAACAATAAAAGAGTCTTTCGGATGCAAGGAGGCTCACCACTGACTCTAAGCTGCTCACTGGATCAACGGCACGCCAAATGATAATCCTAGTTACCTGCATCTTCATGATGATACGATGTTGGACAACTAACATCAATACATTAAATATACGAGTATGTGAGTTGGAATGTTAAAACAACACTTAAGCTGGAAAAGGAGTATGAAGGAACACTTACCTTGGCTCTGTGCAACTCATGAATAACTACTCATTTCAAAATACTACAATTTAAAAGTAATGTGAAATATAAAGAAAACTAACTGAAAATATGCTGAAAACTTTGAATGTACACAAGGATACAAATAATCTCTAAGATGTATGTAAAAATACAAATATGTGATGTATAAAAAATACAATAACTTCTGTGGGAACTTCTCTAACCAACAACCATCACTTAAGAGCTATTGTGATGATACAGAGTTACTCGGCCCATGCTACCTGGTCATCCTAACCTTGCCAGAGTATAGGACCTGAACTGCCTAATGAATCCACTAGTATATTGTGAAAAGGGTTCATCTAAAAAGTATGAACCTCTTCTACCTATGATGGCTACATAGTTTTCATGGAGACTTGAGTTAATATGAACTCGCATCCCAACATCGATGCTCAATAATACTCCCTAAAATATACTGGCTCTTATGTTTTTTTAAAACATACTGATTATGTGGATTGAGATTAGTGCTCAAAACGTAGCTTTAAAAGCTCTTTTGGAAATAATAGTTTCCCTGCTTGCTTCATATTATAAAGTTATTACTCCTGTCTGAAAACTAACCCGAAGGCTCTTTACTTGTTTAAATGTGAAAGCATTTGTAACTCTTTGGGATAAATTAGTCCTCTTATAACTTTTGAGAATGAACTCAACTGTTTACTCTTGCTTAACTTGTAACCTGAGCCTTAAAACAAAGTTAAAAATGTTTCTTAAAGACTCTCGGAAACTTTAGGAACTCACTTTGACTTGTTTCTTAACATTTAGATCTTAACTCCTTTGACTTTGATCTTAACTTTTCTTGAATTGAATTATGGATTCAAGTGTCATGATATCATGTTTATGGATGATTTAATGATGTTTAGATGTAACTTAGAGTGTTGCAATCAACTAAGGAACGTGCGTACATCACTTAGGAACTAATACGAAAAGATACGGAAAGAATGGGGTGTTCAGGTGACCTTGGCGCTTTGAAATATGCGGAGCGCCAGAGCCTGACGGACAAACTCTCATCTGAGGCACTCTAGCTAGCGCGGCGTGCCATGTCCTGTCAGACAGAGCCCACTCTGAGGGGCTCTTGCAGGTGTGGTGCCCCAGGGTCTATCAGACGAGAGTTTTGACTTTTCTTCTCCGTTTTATACCTCTAAACCTTCTAAAATTCCATGGATCTCGACCCAATCACTTAGGATTACTAATAACCTCAATACCCGATAGATTCGACTCAAAAAAAAAAACCGGAAACACGAATCAAATCAACTAAATGTGTGCTACAACTCAATCATAAAATATTCAACAATTGTTCATCAAGAACTTCAATATTCATCATTCAATCTAAACTCGCTGAATTAAATATGTCGGTGTGTGGGTGAACGAACCCAACATAGAAAGATATCACATGTCTCGATAGGGATCACCCCCGACGAATTCCACTCGCGAAACCTTAGTGTTCTTGATGGATTCTTGGCCTTTTCTCCTCTCTCCTTCTCTTCTCTTTTCTCTCAAGCCCTGAGCATGAATAAAATTTTCTAAAACTGACTTAAGGCTTAGTTTTACCTCTAATAAACCCTTAAAACGAATTAGGAAATAGTAGGGCGAAAAGACCACTTTACCCTTACTATAATCCGTATTGGGACCTCCCTCAATCCAACAATCCAACTTCTAATAGGCATATCACCCACATACAATATCGAAAATGCGCAAACTGGTGGCGTTGGAAAGATATCTCTAAGGGCTTTCCAACCATTTAAATAGCTAACTCTAAATCATCCTGAGCTAGAAGTTATGGAAGTTTTAAAATGGCCAAAAACTTACTTTTTATTCTTAGGAAATTTTCCGGATTTTTCCTACTCTTTCCAAAATTTATTATTTTTGGTTTATTGGCCTATTCCTATCTATTTCGAGTTATAAGATGTTACAACAATAATATTTTATAGCTAGTTATAACTTATTTTCTACGCAAAAAAAGTAATTGTAGCAACAGTAACCCTTTAGCTATAATAAGTTATTTGAAACACAATATTATGGATAAATAAATATGTTTTCTTCAAGTTATAAAACGACGTGTCAATAGTTAAATGTAATAGCCATAGAGTTTTTGCTATAGTAAAATTTTGTAACTAATTATTACTTTTTTCCATGAATTTAAATTTATCGTAGGTATAATAACCATTTAGCCACAGTAACTTATTTAAAAATATATTTGTTGCTAAATAAATAATTCAGCTTTAAGTTATAAAATATTGTGGCAATAATTAAATGAAATAGCAATAGTTTTTCTTCAATCATAAAATTTCATAACTAATTATTAAGTTTTTCCACAGATTTAAATTTATCATAGTAATAATAACCTTTTAACCATATAAATTATTTATAGAAAAAATTGTAGCAATTTTTTTTTCATGTTATAAAATTGTGGCATATTAAGAATATAATCATAATTTTCTTGCTATGATAAAATTTTGTTGTTGATTATAAAGTTCTTCACATGAAACAATATTAACATTTTATACATAAGAAGTAATTTAAAGAAAATATTGCCACTACAAAAATTTTATATTTCGGGTACCAAATAATTGTTGCAATGATTAACTTCATATTATAATTATTTTTCAAAACAAAATGATACAACCATGTGAGCACAATTGAGGTTATACATTTTATCTGATATGAGGTAAAACGTAAGACTTGAGGCACTTCTTCTTGAGTTGAGAATTCATGTTATACAATTCAGACCTCTTCTACCAAACATTATATTTATCGAGTTAGCTTAATTACAGATGTTAATATTTCTATCAATTCAATTTTAAAAGATCCTACATTTTAAATTTTAGATGTAGTTTAACTAAATAGAATTGATAAAAAATAAAAAAATAAAAAAATAAATAGAAGTTATGTCTAATTAACTTGATGTAATTATACTTTTTATATATAAAAGGATATGTTTAATCAATTTAAATTTTATTAAACATTGTCTGTTTTTCTATAAATTATTCAGGAATATAGATAGATAAATCAATTATTTATTGAATATAATTAACAAAAAAAAATTATATTGACATTCAATCCTTTTTTTCATTTTAATCTTAATATCTTAATCCATATAATTTTTGTATTTTGAATTAAAACTATAAAATTACAATCCAATATTCATATCTCTATTTAAATTAAGATCGAAATAACTAAATGTTATGGAAGCATAGTTCTACTATAGTAATAGTTGAGCAATTTAACTTGAATTTGAATTAATGGTTGAGATTAAAAAAATTGAATTGATTTGTTTTTTGAAAACTCTATTTTACAATAAGTTTCAAACTTCAATTGTATGGTAATTAACATTTACCATCAAAATATTTGTCCACATGATTAAATGTCGAGCTTTTGACCTTGAGGACTTAAGGATCAATTCCCACTTGATACATTTTTTTATGCACCCATTTTCGGATTGATTCCCACTTAATATATTTTTCTTGGTGCGCCCATGTCCGAAAATTCTACATTCATCTATATATATAACAATTGTTGTATTTGTTAAATTTATAGTTATAATAGCATTTGTAAAACATAAGAAGCAAATATTGTACATATAATAATAAGAGATAATAACAACTATAAATAAAGCAAAAAAAATTCAAAATTATCTCTCCAGCAGTACTTCACCCTTCCCTCTCCCATATAGATCCAAAAAACCCACCCACCCCCCCCCCTCACCCACAAAAACAATATTAAAAATCACAAAATATCAAAATTCCCCCCTAAAATTTTAAAACCCAATTAAATAGCTTATTCCCCCTTGATACTTATCAAAAACCTCGAAACCCTTTTTCCTCTTCCCACACCATTTATGTTTGCTCCCTCTTCCGTCACCCTTTCTTATCTCAATTTTTAAAATTTTTGATATTACACTAATATTTCTTTTGTTGTTTTTACATGGTCTTCTTCAAACAGATGAGATAAGATTTCACAACATGATTTTTTTTACTCAACAATATACTCTAAATTTTCTATTATGCATAGGTTTGAAAAAGATTGAACTACAAATAATTTTTCATATACAATTATATTCTATATTGTTGCAAGAGATTGTTGTCATGGCTTGAATCAATGTGTATTTCATTGAATTGTATATTTTTGTCAATTTGAAGGTACTTATTTTAGCTAAGTATTAATATAATAATTGGTATTGAATTTTAAGATCTATATCTAGGTCTAAGTTTAATAATTGATTCTGAAAATTGTGATCTATATCTACTTGTTTTAAGAAGTTTAAAAGTTATTAGTTGGATTAATTCTTTGTTTAAATTGTTATTTTTTTGTTTTCATTTGCTAAACATTTTTGTAAAAAAAAATATTCAATACATATTTTTTTCTCCTTGATATTTTGGATCATTATTTTTTTGGTGGTATAATACTTTACCGTTATTAATAGGCATATTTATGAACAAGAGCATATAAATGGTGAATTGAGATCGATGTTTTCAAGCTAAAGTACAATGGAAGATTGTGGAAGGAGACCGTAGAGATAGGGAATTATTATGTTGCTTTGGACTCAAACAAGATGACGTCTTACAAGAATTGTATATTATGAGTTTGTGACTATTCTCAAAATTGTAAAATGTAATTATATGTAACTTGACAATTATTTTGAAATCTCAAAAATGTATTTGGGATTATATTATGTTGCTTTTCTTACTAACAAAGCTTGTGGAAAATCCTTTCATTTATGGTAATGAAATTGTTTGGAATCTACTTTTTAACTATATTATGATAATTTTTGTGATTATTAATGCTTATGGCCGTAAGTTTAAATTTGTACCAATGAATTTTGATGGTTATAGCTAAATCAACATGTAATTATCAAACACAGGCAATACATTTTTTCTTGTCTTAGCATATTAAAACTATTAGCTATAATTAATGTATGTTATGGAAGAGAGTATGAGTTCTTAGCTTTGTGAAAAAAGTATTTGTGGCAAATACGTTGATTTCATATCTATAGATTTTCTATTTGAAGCTAAATACAAGTAATATTGCCACAAGATTAAAAATATGAAATAGCCACAAATTTTAAATTTTCATAACAAATAAATCAAGTCTTTTGCCACGCTAAAATACATTGTGTCTACAATATAAAAATTGCTATTGATTTAACTAATACATTGTGTCTACAATATAAAATTATATATATATATATATATATATATATATATATATATATATATATATATATATATAAAGTTGTGAATTTTATGAAAGGTTGAGATCTTTCAGAAGGGTTTTAAGTTTTTCTTAGAGTCTTGACATTTTCCATAAGGCACAATAAGACTTTATTCACACTACCCTTTTTTGTTTATAAATAGAAGGATTTCTCTCATTTTAAAATAACGAAAATTCTGAACTTCTATTTCTTCTTCTTCTGTACAATTAGATATTCATGTAGTTTGCTTATGTTCAGTGGCTCATTGGCACCATTATTTTTGTCTCAAATACACTGGTGAAGAGTATTGTTTTATCCTAAGAGAATCTATTTCTTTAAACCTCGTGTGCTAGAGGCGAATAATTTTCTTAGTTAAGGGGACACTATGCAGTGAGTAGCCTCATTTTTTCCTTTCTATTTATTCTATTGTTACTGATCCTGATATGTTTTTTACCGTCAATTATTTATTCTTATGTTATTAATTTTTATTTTAGTACATGATTTAAACTTTGTTTTTTATGTTTCTACAATGTTATTTTATTAGTATTTGTTGGTAGAGATTAAATAACACTCATTAATTGAGTAATATTCACGCAAGCTTTCTCTATTGAAACGGATGAAGGTACGATAAAAATTACTAATGATCTACATTTTTATCTCTTGAAGATAAAATTCAAATTTTGTATGTCATTTTAAGATCATAAAGACCTTACAAACTTATTGTACCTTGAAGTGCGAAGTGAACCGGGAAAAAAAGGCAAAAATTGATAAACTTTTGACATGACTTCATTGATGTTGTGTCGGTGACCTACAGAGGAATATGCCTAGACTGCAACCTCTTTTATTCTCAAAGAAATTGATAACTACACAATAAATTAATTTTTCATATTGAAAATGAAGTATGGATAGATTTTCAAGTTTACTGCAAGTTGTAAATACTTATGTTGAAGTAACAGATGTGTTTCTCGAAACTGCGATTAGAATAGAAGTGTAGTTTCAAATAGAAATCTCTCACTCTAGTATGTTGATTTTGAAAAGGCACCCAAACAAACTAAAAATTTTTGCGTAATATCTTTTTCCTTTCAAGTATATATAGTACGTTGATTGTTTTTGTCCAATATGATATATTTTTGTCACGATCCAAACCCACCGGGCCGTGCGGGCACCTACTATAACACCTAAGTAGGAGAACCCTCATACCCTAAAAATTTATTTATATAGAAAATTAACGAAAAACAGATATAATGGAGGATAAAATCTTTATAACAAACTCTTTTTCACGAACTAATTAATACTTTTAAAGTAATAATCAATCCCAAGGACCTAATCTAACATGTACAAGAGCTACTAAGAATAACGATGAACAATAATTAAATAAAAGGACACAACTCCCGCCATGCAGAAAGAAGAGTCGAAGCTCCTGGAGGAATTCTTCGTCTTCGCCTAATGAAACATCACAAATCATGCCTCCAGAATTTGTCAAAAAGACATAGCAAGAGTAATATCAGTACAACCACACGTACTGCTAGGCATCATCGGTCAACCCGACGCCCACATCATAATATAAGAAAAAAATTATGGGATCATGCTCGGACCACTCACTTCTCCACCCTTTCCCTTCCTTAACAAACCCTCAACATACACTAATGCTCTAACTACTAACCATTTTTTGTATCGTTTTAATCGCTAAGACTTATGGTTCTATTAAACTCAAAGCCTAAACATGCTAACCACATTAGATAATCTCAAATAGCACTAACATCCTTTCCTACCAATCACTCATGTGACATTCTTAAATTATCGCCACCTTAATTACCCCAAGCGATATAATTTCTCCTTACCTCAATCTCTAGCCCCATTTCATCCTCCTTGGATACTTACCCAAACAACACCTCAACAGTTCTCTTTTTCTCCAACAAGTATACCTCATATCATATCTAAACATCACCACACACTCACATACATACACATGGTTCCATCTACACTAGGTCATCATTAGATATGAACAATATTATCACAAGTATATGCACATTACATTATTGAAATATAACATACTTTGCCCTACACTTTTGTCACAAATAGTTTGTTCTCTCACGGAACCCAACCCCAAATAGTTAGCTTGCCGGAATGTGACAACCCGATTCCAGTTATGTCGAAACGTGGCAATTGATCCAAAGTTAGGTTGTCAAAATATGACAATTCGATCCCAATTATGCTAGAACGTGGCAATCGATCCAAATTTAGTTTTTTGGAACGTGGCAAACCGATCACAATTATGCTGGAATGTGGCAACTGATCCAAAGTTAGCTTGCCAAAACGTGGCAATCCGATCTCCATTCGCACATCACAATCACAATCACAAGTACATCATCAAGATAATACATTTACATCATGATTTCATGGCTACCTTATTCATCTATCTCAGTTATAACAAGTGTGATCAATATTGCAAACATTCATATACATACGAGTATCACAACAAAGCAAAAACATGCATACATCACACAATTACGAAATCACCACCATCACCTAAGAATTTTCCCCTCGATTCTTATCAAACAAGAGACCAAGTTCAGCCCTAGTTTTTCATTAGGGTTCATCAATAGGGTTTGTAAACCTAAATTACTAAACATTAGACAACGAGTTACTTCGATAGGTCAAACCTAGCATATACCGAAATTCATTCCGTTTCACCGGATACCCTTGATTAACGAAGGAATTCTACTCATGAAATAACTCAGAACACTCGACCCGTTATTTATTCGCTATATCAAGCACTAATCCAAATATGTTGCAAGCATATAAATTTTTCAATGGAATTTACTCAGTGGACAAAGGTCTACGCATATCTCCTACGATTGATTTCATATATTACACGATAAGCAAGGATTTAAAACTACTCAATGCATAAAGACTTAACCTACGTGGGCGCCAAGCAATTGCACGGAATTTTGATTTCTTTCCAGATTTTCTGAATTCGCTACAATAAATTTGGCCAAGATCTCACATGATTCCGCCATCTACACGCTAGAAAGCTCCTTCTCCTTATTTCCCAAATTTGAAATAACTTTTCTTAGATTTCTAGGTTAATTTAAAACCTATGTGTTATTTTTAGAAACATGAAAAAATAAGAATTTCTCAAAATTCGGGTTTTGCCTCGCCAATCCCGCTTTAGCGGGGTAAGTTGCCACCGTAGCGGGTTAGGGTCCAGATTTTTCACATCTTTTTTCCCTTTTTAAATAACGACGGTTTGAGTCGATATAATTTTTACCTTTAATTTTCCATTTTAATAATTTCTTATGATAAATTTAAATAGGGAACTTTAAAATGATATATGTAAAGCAAAAGGTCGTGTTGAATTTTTTACACATTAAAATTAGAATATTTTTTCACTTTTACAAGTCTTTTAAATTTATTTATCCATTCACCAATGATTATTTATATATTAGATATTTATTATCTCATTTTAATGATCATTTGATTTCTCAAAAATATCAAATAATAACATTTTTTGAAAGCAAAAGGATAAATTATAAATCAAATAAAAGATTATTCGCTTGAAAGTCTGTCTATCTTGGGAATTCGATTGAAGGTATCCGCTCACGCTTCAAGAGGTAATTCTTGAATTAAATTTCATTGTGTTTATGTGTTCTAGCATGATATTTGTTTTATCATAAACAATATTGGTTATCTATTATTCATGTAAGTAGAAAAGATCTAAATATGCTTTCGCTGTGAATATAGTTTTCTAACAATTGGCATCAAGAGCCATGCTTGCATCTAAATAGATAAACTAAACAAGATATGTATATGTGCGATTATATATATGTTTCGTGATTTTAATTTTTGTTAAAATCATGTGAAGTTTTATTGGACGTTAATTGTGATATGAATACGGTGTTTTTTTTGATATCTGAGAGTTTAAACCAATTTTTTAAATTATTTAACATAATAAAAAAGGGGTTAAATTTAGATGTGTTGATATGTGCGGCGGCGTCAAATCGGCAAGTAGGATTCATGAATTCCTACGGTGATAATATTTTTTAATGCCCTGATTAAAAGATTCTTACTTCTTTAGATTTGATTGAGAGGAACTATTAAATAGGTTGACAATTGGCAGTAAATGTTTTTCTAAGCTAAGTACAAGCCTTCTTTTGTAATTGATATAATTTGATCTTTAAAAAATGAGGGCCCCAACTTGTATTATTAAGGAAATCAAACATGTTTTTTGTTTGTTTGTGACACAAGTGGTAAAGCTTTCATGCATACGAAATATGGAGAATAAAAGAGATTCAACTCTTTGGACATTGTTTATATCGGGGGCACTTTATTGTTCTTATATATGAGCATGAATTCTATTTCTCACGATATATTATAATGTATAAAATTAAATTTTATGATCGATAAATAATTACTACAAAAGTAAATTATTTACGTGGACTCATTAGAACTTTTTTAAGTTTTATACATATGAAATTATATTTGAGAATATAATATGTGAATTCAGAATTATGATAAATAAATAGGACTACTAAAGTGATCTATTTATTTGAGTCATTAGAAAATTCTCAATCTATCATGTATAAATTGTCCTAAGTGAATACTCGTGGTGAATATTTATTTACTTGAATGTAAATTTACCATGAGATACTAGCAATACTTAATTAATTCATGAGAAGTGATATTCAGGTTTTTCATTGAATGTAAATAGGAAAAACATAATATTTGAATTCTCAGATGTATTAATCGAGAGGAAAATTTTATATAAGAAGGTGTTGTGTGTCTTAGTAAAAGGAAGGACACATCGTATGCATTGTGCTCATGAGATAATTATAAGAAGAGAATGAAAATTTGAATCAAGTTATTTTAATCTTTAACTACGCCTAAAACGATTGATTTTTCAAATTTGGTCATAGTTTAGGTGGTCATGAATTTTATGATCTTTGATTGACATGAAATTTGATGGTTCCAACGAAAATCGTTTAGATGGGTTTAGGTAGTTTGTGGGATTAAAATTTGATTTTAATATGATAAGATCATTCTTTACGTTAGTTATGTTTATGTTAAATTCGAAACATGATTACACATGGTTATTTGACATAAATTGATGTGTGATAAGAATGTAGGTCATATTATTTTAATTCCTAAAGATGTTTAAATCACTTGAATTTGAATTTGGTCATAGATTTGAAAATAAATATTTTTATAGACTCCAATTGACCTGAAATATGGTAAGTTCATTGATACCGGCCTAGTAAGAAGTACTCATTACTATGTGGTTATATTTTTTTGAGGTCGTTAAAATGATTTTAAAGTGATTCTTTGGAATTAAAATGTGATTTAGTATGAATGACATCCTTTATATTGGTTTTATTTATGTTATATGTGATACATGATTACACATGATGAGTTAACATCAATTGATATATGATAAGGATGTGGATCTATTCATTTTTTCTTAAATCGTTTGAATCTAATTTGATCATAGATTTGGAGATAAATATTATTTTTGAACTCCAATTGATCAGAAATTCGGTAGATTCATCAGAAATGATCAAATTTAAAATACTCATTATTATGCAGTGATTTGGAAATTTGAGATCATTCAGATGATGTTTTTAGATAATTTTTGTATCTTGAAAAATTAATTTTACCAGAAAAATTACTCGACTATGATATAGTGGTGATAGAGTTTGTTCTCTATGGTCTTGAAAACTAAATTTTTGTGAAGTATGAAGTTCATGTGTTGGCTTAGACCTTCCTCCATGACGGATGAAATTAATACAAGTCATTCAAATTTAATCTCTAGTTTTGATTATCTGTATTGACTCTACTAAACTGAGTAATATTTGATTGGATCTAGGGATAATGATATTCACTTAACTTAAATTAACATATACTCTCCATCTGAGTTGGCTTTTGTTTAAAATTTGTTGAAGTGAATATCTGACACCATATATGTATGTTGCATGAGTAGTCATTTTTTTACCAAAATTCATTGTTAAAGATGCATTGATATCTATGAGGCATGTTTTGAATTTTAATATTCAATGTATACATAAACATGCTTTTCTTTTGGATTTTCAGAATTTCTTTCTTTATTCTTGATTCGTGTATCTATTTCACAAAATGATGATATATGATAAGAATAACTGAGTGGGAAAATCTTAAATTCTATTATGGACAAACAACATTTTCAACCAAATTGATCATAGTTTTGGAATTCGGACAAAAAAAAAAGAGAAACTCTGATTGATCTGAAATTTGGTAGATTCATAAGAACAACCTTGTAAGAAATTAATTTTTTTTTGGATCGTTATATGAGTTTTTTTTTGTCATAATTGATTAAATAGTAGTAAAGTATAGGTTTTATGTGCTGGCTTAGACCTTCCTCCTTATCGGATGAAATTAATACAAATCACTATGTATTTAATTGTCTAGTTTTGATAATCTATATTAACTCTCCTAAACTGAGTAATATAAGATTTGATCAATGTAGCTAGAGGATGTTCACTTGATTTAAACTAACAGTATATTCTTCAACTGAATTAGGTCTGTATATGTTTATGGAGTGAATAATCGGTCATTGTACATGTGTATTGCATGAGTAGTTCTCCAATCCCAACGATTGACTATTCGAGATGCATGGATATATATGTATAAATGAGCCCTGAATTTCGTTATTTGGAATTATTCGTAATATTATGATCTATTTAAAGTATTGTGTCTCATATTCGCATAGACTCAACACACCCACTTAGTACTACTTAAGATTTTCTTTTGGTAGAGATAATATATTAATTCAAAAAAATACATTGTACATGTACCTTAAGTTAGAAGAAACTATTTTCAGCTTCTAACTAGATAAGAGATGAGTATATAATATATTTATTTGTAACTCTTCTATCATTGAATTTGATAAATATTTTATTTGTTGTGATATATTGATGCATGATTCTTTTATTAATATTATCTCACATAAATTAAATTTTATTAATCTATCTCATAAGAGAAAGTATCTTTTAAATTGAATGAAATTTATTGTACACTGGCGTCTAAGTCATTTATTCTGAATAGAATTTTGAGGTTGGTTAATGGATGGACATAACGTTTCATTGAAAGTGAAGTCACTACCAACATGTACTTTTTGTTTAGAAGGAAAAATGACTAAGAGACCTTTCCTCTTAAGGAAAAAAGAGGTAGTGATAAGTTATAATTAATCTTTTCTGATTTGTGTAATAAATAAGCATATGGGCAAGAGGTGACTTTGAGTTTTTTTTTTTTTTTTTTTTTTTTTTTTTAGTTTTCAAGAAGGTTACTAATGATATGAATATATATTTTTGATGTTTTGATAGTCTGAATATCTTGATAAACTGATCAAAATATTTTAGACAAACTAATATAGCATCATGAAAAATATATAAAATCACTGTAATCTGATTGTAGTAACGTACACCTCTTTGCAGAGCTCATGAGTCACTTATCTTATAGAATAATTACATTTCAATTGTCTACACCAGACGCTCTATAATAGATTGGTGTAGAAGAGAAAAAGAGTAGACTCTTATGAAGATAATAAGATTAATTATTGACTTATTATTAGTTATTTTGTTTCTTTCGGGATAGGTTCTAATAACTACATAACATATTCTTAATTCAATTTCTTTCAGATCAGTACCTTGGACAACTATAGAACTAGTTGAATTTGACGTAAGTCTAATCTGTGACATTTTCAGATATAGAATTGTCCAGCACATGTGCTGAGTGGGAGAATTAGAAAATAGGAATTAAGAACGCAATGTGTGTGTTAATTGTATATCCTAAAGAATGAAAGAATATTATAGTGTCCTAAAGAAAATAAGATACTTGTTAACAAAATTGTCTGATTTCTAGAAAAGGATAATTTTAGTAAACCATGTTCCTAGAAGTAAATTAGTTTTACGGGAATTGAACAAAGAAATAACAAATAAGTCAATTATAAATTCAGACGCTCAAGAACATCTAATGGATATGTCAGAATTGACGTTCCGTTACATTTAAGTAGTGGGAAAAAACGTTACTAGACATAAGAAAACTACTATGTCAGGTAGTGGGAGTGATGTTGAGCATATTAAAAGAACACTTCATGAAAAGTTGTTAATATTTCAACATCAAATTTTTTTGAAGAAAATATTAAAACTCAAGAACATGAAAGTGTGATTATAATAGTAGTACTTAGTCGTAGCGGGAGAATCACAACGAAGATTGATTTGTTTTGTATGCTTGAGAGAAATTTTATGATAGAGCTCCCGAAAAGAAGTACACTCTTGGAGGGTTTCATGATAAGGTATCTCAAGATCATGTACAAATTGATTTGTTACGACGAAACACTATTAGACAAAATTGCATGAGAAAATAGCTTGGTAAATTTTTTTTCGATAAGAAATAAAGGAATGTCTATGAAAGTTGTAAATGCATAGTTCAGAGTTTAAGTGGGAGATTGTTAGGGTATATACTATTAATCATGTGTTTAGACATAGTATTCTAACAATTTTCAAGATTAAATATCTAAGTGGGAGATTGTTAGGGTATATACTATTAACCATGCATTTAGATATAGTACATTATAACAATTGTTGTGGTTAAAAGTCTAACTGGGAGATTGTTGGGATATATACTATTAACCATGTGTTAAGAAATAATATTTATTAGAGAATAAATATTTGCTCAATTTCAATAGATCATATATTCGTTCATGATGTCTATTTACTTATATAGTAGATGATTTAGTGTGTAGAATTTTAACTTATACACAGAGGATTAAATCATCGGTTCTTATAAGTATAAAGTTTTTAGTTCACAATCTAGGATGAAAATTGGACATGTCATCGGGCACGATTGTAACACAAGATTATACGTAATTTATCTTGATTATGGGAACGGTATAGTTCCAACTTCTTGTGCTAGTACATTTTGTATGTATTGAACAGGACCAAGTAGAGATAGTTGTTTTAGACTGACTGACAAAAACATATTCTCGAAACTATTAAATGTACTTATATTCTTAATCCTGATATAACTATTATGATCTGTATATATTAATTATTGTTTTGATTTATTAAAAGGTGAGATTCAGAGATGGGTCAATATGCCTGGTAAGTTGGATGATAGTAGTATATATTGGTGAAATAATAAGTTAGTTGATGGAATTCATGTCTCGTTATAGAGATTGATTGATATGCCTTTTTGAGAAACTTATAAGTTTTCATCGTGTAAAATCTTGCAAGTGGATTTATGAATCCGACACATGAAATAAGTTAAGTAGTGCTCTAAAGGAAATTAATCATTAAGTTAAATTCGTCAGTAATTAAATTTATTGATTAATATCTGAAATCTTAACATGGGGAATTACATAAGTGTTTAATGGGGAATTAAGAAATATAAATAGAGGAGTGCAATTACGAATTTCTAGTGGAATGATTTGTAATTTATTATGGTAAGAATAATTAAAATTAATTATTTGAAATTATTTCCATAATAGGTAGCCTCGGTAATTAATTATGTGGTCCCTATAGTGACCATATTTAACTAGAACTCGGAATTCCATTTCTACGGAAAAAGGAAGAATCATATAATTTTATCTAGTCTTCTAGAAAAACTAGGTTTTCTAGTCCTTTTTGGATTAGGAAGAAATCTCTATAAATAGGGATTCTCCTAACCTAGTAAAAGGATGATTAGTTTTCTATTCGATACTTGGGATCACTGTAGAAGACCATAGCTATCTTGTAGATTCGCTTGAAAGTCTGTCTATCTTGGGGATTCTATTGAAGGTATCCGCTCATGCTTCAAGAGGTAATTCTTGAATTAAATTTCATTATTCTTATGTGTTTTAGCATGATATTTTTTTTATCATAAACAATGTTGGTTATTTATTATTCATGTAAGTAGAAAAGATCTAAATATACTTCCGCTGTGAATATAGTTTTCCAACAGATTTCTGCTGCCTGATTATCAAGAATAGTTGATAGATCTGGGTTTTTTCTTGTTTGCAATACCAAAAAGGAGCTCTTTTTTTGTTTGTGTGATTTTCCATTCTTCTTGATGGAGGAGAACTGGTAAAATTCTATTTTGATGTGGTTATTTTTTTATGCTTTTATTTATTTTTTATTTTAATATCGATTTTGTGTACATACCTATATTTTTATCGATACCTACTACTTCTCACACGAGGCAAAATCAAAATTTAATCCTTATGCATTAAATTTCAAGCTTCTTAATATTTAACTTGTTATTTTTAATGTTGTGGGTTCATTCTATAGTTTTTATGTCTATCATGATATTTTACACATAAATTCATGCTCCGATATGTAAGTATTGAGTTCAGATGAATCTTTAACTAATATCTTGATATGTTTCTATCTCTTATCAACACATGTACCAGATAGTGACAGTATAAAATTCATGTATAGAGATTAAAAAAAATATGCAAGGTGTCACACTTAAGGCTTAAATTCATAAGCTAAAATAATCTATGAACTCTCTTTGTTACTAAATTAGAATTTTCCCTTGTATTAAGTGAACTCAATTGTTCATATATAATTTTAAAAATCATTTAACTCTGTGTGTCGCTCTAATTTCAAGAAAGGTGATTCAATTGAACTATTTTTCTTCCTCTAGTGTTTCTCGAGATATCAAAGTACTATGATAGCTCAAGCAAGTGAAAATAAATGATCACCTAGTATTTTATTTTTGTTAGATTTACCAAATTTAAAATCTAATCTTTTATATTTTCCTATTCACTTTATTGTGATTGCCACACTTATCTCATTTGATTGTTTATTTTATACTTATTTTGTTGTGTAGGGGGGAAATCCAAAGTCTCAATTTTATTCTATTTCTCTCTCCAAATTTTAGGTTATTCAAATTGAATAATATGTCATTCGAGTGCTTACTATCTATTATATTCTATTGTATCATATTTTTATTTTAATTACAATATTTATATAAATTGTTACTTCAATTTTATTCTATTGTATCACTAAATACATCGTTATAAAAAAATGAAAGTCTCAGTTCCTATAACGAATAATTTCGTGTGGTGTGTGTCTTTTCTATATTTTCATTTTCTTATTATTTGATAATCCTATTTTATCAAAGTCTATAACCCTTTATATAAGAACTTTACCATGTGTGCTATTTTTTCTTTATAATATTGTATGTTTATAATCTTCGATTGTTGATGTGTGGCAAACATAACATGGAAAACAAACTATGCAAACATTATTTCATTAAATAATAGAATACAATATGACACATTATGAAACTATATTTGTGTAGTAACCATCCAAACAGGTAAGATGAAAATGCTTGGAAATGAAAAATATACTAGAAAAACGCTTTCTTTGATATTTCATGGTGTGATTTCAGATTCATCGAACTAAATTTTAGTTTTTCTTTTTCAGAGTATTTTTCTTGATAAACATAGTGGGAAGAAGTCTTTTATAATAGCACTGAGAGAGCTCATAATTTCAGATAGTGATGATGTATACTTTGGCAATGGGGTCAATGCCCCGATTCCAGGTTCATCTTTTTTTCATTTTCTTAATTTTATCTACAACTTCATTGATCTACAAATACGTTTTTCTTTGAGAGGTTTTATTTAACAAAGTAGTTTGCTTACTTCCCTGTTTAGTTCACACTTACTTTTTCCTCTATATAAATTCTGTGATTGATACTTGGTGCTCCAAAGCTTGGAGGTCGAACACCGATCACTTAACTTGATAGATAACATACAATAAAATAATTCAATTAGCTCGTAGATATAAGAACATAAATAGTAAAAATTGGTAAAAAGAAATAAGCTTTTTTGATTGAAAAAGAAATGACCTAGACATTATTACTGAAGCTGACCTAAATATAATAGTAAAAAAGAATAGATTGTTGTGGACAAAAAGGTAAAGAATCAAATGAATCGACACTTTGATGTCTAACTTATATAAAATACAATCTAAAAGCTATGCATAAATGATATTATAACGGTAGAAACTTAAAGGACACACAAATAAATATATGAATGTGAAGGATGATATTACATTCATTTATGTGTACCCTACAATTATGGATAATTATCACCTTCATTTTAATGTGCACTTAATCAGACATTAAGGAAATTTTATCGGAATTGAAAAAATCATAAATTACATTATGTATTCTATATGCATATTAGTATTGGGTAGTAGAAGAAACTCACTGTTAATTATGACTTTATAATTGATAATGACTCAACTTGGAACATTTGCACAAATAATGAATTGGGATAGGAGATGTTAGATTAATATGACAACTAAGAATAAATATTACCATCAAAGAATGTGAAATAATTGATGGAGTTGCTCCTCTCTAAGCTAGAGTTTCTGGTTCGAACTAAGGATCTGAAATAAATCTTGGTAGGAAATTCTTCCTTAGTAGCTAAAGGCTAATACTCAAACTTTGAAGTTAAAGCTTTCCTGTATTAGCATAGTATAGTAAGATAATATTATATGATATGATTAATGAGGGTCAATTAGAACACAACAAGGATGGTGAATATTCATCTTTCGTTTAGAAAAGGTGGTTCATGCCCTTAAATGGAGACACATTTAATAGGAATGTCTTAACTATCCCCACCGATAATGGTCTTAATATGACACATACAGGGTGTGCTGGTTCTTGTCAATGTTTTGATGGTAAAAATAAAAAAGTTCTATAAAAAACTACTTGAATGATATCATGCAAGACTCAATCTTTTAAGTTTATATTTTTACAATCGCATATGGTACACCTACTAAATAGCCAAAGCCCTACATCTCTTTACTTTTTTTAAAATATAAATTTTCCTTTCAAATGTTTCTTGCAATAATTTTGCAGATTCTCTAAGTGGCATATTTTATCGTTTGGCATCAATTGGATATTCGTGGAATAATAGGCACAGAAAAGTTGTCACCAAAGACAGAATATGTTGCTTATTTGGTGTTCAAGTTGGTAAATAAGTGTGATTATAACTTGAATCCACAAAATCAAGTATTAGGTTTGTTAATTATGAGAGTGAAACTGATACTAAAAATCAGGCCAACACTGTGTACCTTCCAAGATTGCAAGAAAGTTGGGATATCCCAAAAATGAAAGCAGATGGATGGATGGAAGTAAAATTGAGATGTTTTGATAGCAAGAAAGGCACTGACGGTCCTGTTGAAGCAACATTGTTTGAGATGAATCATATCTACAAAGGTGGACTCATTGTTCAAGGAGTCGAGTTTTGTCCAAAATGAGATGAAAATATGGGATTTTAAGTTTTACAAGTTTTGAACAAGAATTATTGGAATTCTTATTTTGATTACTATTTCAATGTTTGCAATTTACTATAGACAATTCAGATACATTGAATATCCTTTAAGGCTTTAGTAATACTTAATAATTTTGATGTTCTCTTTCTACATTCTAGCCAATTTTGTGTCCTATATATTTTGGCTTTAACTTCACTTTTAGAATGTAGGAAAAGATCAAGAGAAATTTGTTCTTTCGCTATTTATTATGTTGGACTTTTTTGGTATTTAATCTATGTTAGTCGTGCTTCTAGTTTTACATTGGAAGAGAGCTTTGATCAATCCTGAGGAACTAGAAATCTTTTTTGTTCTTTGGGATAACTCATGATGTTCATCTCCATCTTATTTAGGTGCTAAAGCTAATACGGTATGACAATACTATAAGTCTATATTTTTAATGAATTTATGTGGAATGTTCAGATAAATGATAATCCTGGTAAGTAAAAATAAATTTGACTAAGATGATATGATTATTGTGGTAATTTCTCAAGTACCAAGATAAATGACGGAGGGTGTTTGGGTGATTCAAACTGTATTCCTGCAGGCTTCAGGTTTGTATGGTTCCTCCACACACCTAATACTTGGAACATCGTGTACGTCATAATCTTCAAAACGTTCCTTAGTGGCATATAGCATTTTTTTACTTCCCCTTTATCGAGAATGCCTTCTCAGGTAACCAATTTCCCCAGCTCTCTCTTGGTTCTTTCTGTCAAGTGCCACATGTATTAAATTGATTTTACCCTATACAATAGGAAAACTAATGGAATGCCATGTCTCCGATGCTTTTCAAACTGTAACACCCCGTATCAAAACAGACCAAAAATCAGCTTTTCAAAAATCTGCAGGTGAAATCGACGATTACTATCGATGGACCGTAGTCTGATCTACGGCCCGTACTGCACATCTGTTGTTTGTGACTGAAACTCTCTCATAACGAACCCCAGAAAAATTGATCAATTGTCGATCCACGAACAGACTTACGGTCCATAAGTCAGACTACGGTTCGTAGTCTGTGTCTGTCGATCAACACCGCATTTACCCAGTCTTTGACATGAACCACGATTGATTAGTATGGATGGACCTACGGACCGTAGGTGAAAATTAGCAGACAGTTAGGGGGAAAATGCAGTTGGGTCAAATTCAATTGATCATAACTGTTGGCACAAAATGAAGTAGGTGTCCCATGGCCTATTAAATGATGGATAATTGAATTAGCTTTCCATAGCCACCAAGTTTTCTAACATCAGACCTCCGAGTAAAAAATTATGCCTGTTTTAGTAAAGGTCTGTCAAACAAACCCAACCTACGGACCCAACGATGGACCGTCGATTGAACGACGGCTCGTCAGTCCAGGTCGTCGTTTGGTCCGACAACAATTAACTCAGGGGTCTTTTGGTCTTTTCTCACTTCATTTAAACCCCAAGATACATCGTTTTGACCCTAAAACATAAGATTTTAGTAAGTTTAAGCCTAGAAACATAACTAAGAATTACCTAAGTCAAATCATTAAATCAAAACTTAGAAAATTAGAAGCAAGAAAGGAGAAAAAGGTCAAGAACCCTAGTTCAAGAACGCAACAAGGTTCCATCAGTTCCAGCCTCGAAATCTAAATATTTCTCCGTGGATTTCATCACCAGGTATGTGGGATTTCACTAGTGGGTTCCTTTCACCCATTAGATCCCTAGTTTTCAGTTAGTTCGTGATTCTTTTATCATGATTAAACCTAGGGTTTCTAGAATTACATCAGATCATCATAAATTAGTTAAATATATGTTTCAAATCAGATTGAAAAGTTATTATTCAGTTTATCGCATGAATTTCAGAACCCTAGCTATGTATTTCTTTAGTTCTTGAATTACACATGTTAGGTCAGATATTTCAGTTACTTCAGATATATGTGCCTCAGTTATTAATGCATTATTATCAGATTAATTGTTGCATTCTCAGTTTGCATGTTCAGTTTTGAGCTATCCAGTATTTAAAGAAATTCAGTCATAATG
Organism: Solanum sitiens; assembly: GCA_016801875.1. NCBI lineage: Eukaryota > Viridiplantae > Streptophyta > Magnoliopsida > Solanales > Solanaceae > Solanum > Solanum sitiens. The sequence continues at coordinate 655,820 of JABWTJ010000207.1, read as the reverse complement.
TCTTAATCACTTTATTCATTGGTGGTAGCATAATACCGAGTTGGACTAGGGTTCAGCGTACCCAATTAGTCCCAGAACTACTAGCCAAGTAGGTTGTAAGTCCCTTCGATGGGCATCAGTTTAGTTATCATGCCAGCATGCCTTTATACCTCTGGTAGGGTCTATTGGGTCCTCTCAATGGGGCGTATACATCGGACTCCATATTTAGCTCATGTGATTTTATTATCGGTTATTAATACCTCCCACATTTCAGTCAGACTCTCTTGCATTGACCATATTTGCAGATAAGTTAGTATTCAGTCTCAGCATGTTATAAATTTGGTCATTGTATCCAGTTAGCTCAGAATTCAATATATATCATGTCCGATTATTATACTTACACTTACTAGACCTAACATCCTGTCATCGCTTTCAGATACAAGGAAGTTGGACTAGTTATTAGACCAACTATCTCACGCTCTCTCTCTCAAACCCAGCCAAAGGAGCACATCTAGTTGAAAGACTCTCATTCTTATTTAGAATGGGAAGATCTTTCAGTTCGTAAAAGCTTAAGCTTAAGAGCTTTATCCATAAGTAATGAGAGGAGACTTTTAGAAAACCCTCATGCCTTCTCTGGAGACAGAGATCTTACTGCTACCTCCGAGTCTTTGTACTTGTTCAGTTATGTTTTATTTTAGCTTTACTTTATCCTAGATGCTCAGTAACCTCAAGTACTGATGCATATGAATGCTACATCTTCTCGTGATGTAGGTTCAGGTTCTCAGCATCCAGATCACGCTTAAATCGATTTACGATCTTCAGTTCAGCAGATTCAGTGGTGAGTCATCATTCTCCGAGGACAATAGTCATGAGTTTCTTTTCAGTATTTAGTCCTTCAGTTTTAGTTTTTGCAAGACTTAGATGGAGGCTGTCCCAGTATTTCAAGTCAATTTAGAGGCTATTTTCAGACATAGTTAGTTTCAGCTTAGTATTGAGTTAATAACTTCATTGTATTAAACTCGTCAGTATTTCAAATATCTCAGTAATAAATTATAGGTATTCCCCATCTTTTCATTTTAACTTATTATGATTTAGCTTTCGCATCAGTTATTTTCTTTAATATGCTCATTATCATGCCAGCAGGGTATTACTTGGATCACTTGTGGTTCTAGGTCTCGTGTCCGCGTCTCGAGGGTATCTCGGCACATGACACAAACTTTGTCCACAATCTCTTTATGCTTGATCAGATCTATCACTGGAAAAATGAATTTCGTTTCACAACTACTTACAGATTCCGATTTTTAGTTGGTTGAACGAATATTTGTGGCACTTAGTGTTTCTAGCATCAACAATTCCTTTTGATACCAGCCTTAGTATCATCAAAGGCTTTTAAATCTTTCTTTACTTATATAAAATGAGACTTTTTGCCATTACATAACAAAGGATTTAACAACACGATACAACAAAATTTCAGTTGTCTTTAAAAACAAACAATGTATTTAAAGTAACAAGACAATACAATACAATAGGTAATAACCAACATCCAAACAAGCATCAAAAGTAAAATTCTCATATCTCATCACAAATTTAGTTATTACATTATATTAGATCTTGTAACGGAACAATGCAGAAGTTCCATCACTGTGGTTGCATGATATTTTAGAGGGTTACCTTCTGACAACAATTCAGTAATCGGTCCATAAATCTTTGAACATGGCATTGAATATGTGCCGAAAAAGCATGGAACTAAAACTCTTGGTCTAGTTTTATTTGCCAATACTCTATGCTCAACACTTATGTACTTGTAATTTGATATGAGCTGAAAAAAGAAACCAAAATAAGCAAATGGTATATTCACTCCTATCGATCGTACATTGATTAGAAAAGAAAATGAAAACTAGCCTGCAGAAGATCTCTAATGTTTACCATAAGAGCACCACGCGTAGGAAGAACATCAACTCATTGATTCTAGTGAAGCACTTGAAATCCTCTGATGTGATCTTGTAGAAGCACTGTGAGAAAATCATTGTCAAAATGTTTGTTTGTGCCAATGATGAGTTCTTTCTGGATAGTGAAGGGCCAAAGCACCAAGCCCATCCACACAATGCATATCTTAGAGATGACAACGATCAAGGCCAAAACACCACATCTCAATTTTATCACCGCATAATACATATTCAATTATTGGTTTGCTTTCTAATTCATATTCAGAACATGTACCTACATGGTCTTGGAAATTCTTCTGGACTGGGAGGTTTAGGAGACATTTTATATACTTATTACTATTTATGCACAACACTATCATCCTTAATGTCCACAAAAATAGAAGAGGCTATAAACAAGATGATCTTCATGATAAGCTTAAGTCCCTTTCACTGTTCACTGTTTGAACTCACTATAAACAAGAGAACTATCATCCTTAATGTCCACAAAAATAGAAGAGGCTATAAACAAGAGAACTCTCGGAAATTACTCCAAAGTAGCTAGCAGCCAGATTAGCAATATTTACAATTTTACCTATAGGCTATTACCAAGTTTAGTTCAATGCCATTGTTCATAACATTCAAGATCTCCAACAAAGTGGAATATATATTACTTGCCTTTACAAAATTTTCTTCCATAATAATGAACGATATGTTTACACACAATATTGTGCAAGAACATTGATGAGGATAATTGAAGCAAACTTCATAGGTGAAGCTCCAGTTGACATGCATTGAAATCATGCTTTAAATAAGCTAATGATTTTTCCTTTATTTTTATCCCTTATCTCAAGGATTCTTTCCCTACAAAAGAATGAAAATATCTTCACCTTGTCAATTATGATACTGAGTAGAGTAAGCTACTTGTTCCACCACAATAATTATAACTTTATTTCACACATTCACATATAAGGAGTAAAAGAACAATTCCAACGGAGATTAAAGATTATTTAAGATTAGAGTTTCATAAAATACTTGTCAGAACATCATGTGTGGTTTCTCTTCTATTGTATTCCCTTTGTGGGTGATAGACCGACTATCCTTGAACACTAACACAAACTTAAAGTAAGTAATATTAATTTGGAATGGAAGTAGTAAAGCAATTGAAAGGGTGAAGCCTCAAATCCGAATTAATAGGTATATATTAAATGAAGAACTATTGTACTTGCTAAAATGCATATTTGTTGGTTTTCGATAACTGGACTGAAGTGTCTAGAAATCATGATCAAGAAATCGATATATTTCTCATTCTTCAACCACTCAAAGAAATCTCGAATCAAATATCAATTCCATGCATTTAATGGTAGTAATTATAGAAGAGTTGGTTAAGAAAGTGCTAGAATCTTTTTGGTTTGACACACCAGAAAAGGAAAAAAAATCAGCTATCCTCCTTTACATTATTTTTGTTATTTTTATAAAAACTTAAATAAACAAAAATAAAAAATTTTAAACTGCAAAACCAATTAATTTTTAAGTCCTCGGCAGCGACGCCAAAAAATTGTTGCTTCCAATTGCAGACGCAAGTGTACACAGTCACACAAGTAATATAGTGGTTTTTAAAAGAATCGGATTATCGAACCCATAGGACTTGTCAATTAATTATTCTTACTAAGTTATATTAATTCTAGTTATTTATTTAAGGGGAGGATTTCAAATATCAATATATATTAACTAAAATAAAAATAAAGATAAAATTGATAAAAAACAATTAACTAAGAAAAGATATATGTTTACACGATCAATGAATGAATCGATCTAGGATTATAATTTACTAACAATCATGTTTAGCATCAATTTCATCAACTTATTTGATTATCTTGTTATTGAATCACAGGGTTAATGTATGATCATGCTCTCCCAGCCTCTAATTGCCTACGATAAATAAGACTCTAACTACATCGTTGAGTGGGGATAGAATGATTAAATACCGAGCATTAATTTATCTTCCTGTATGGTGACCCAAACAAGGTTTCTAGGTATATCCCTATTCTAGAAACGAATCAACCGTATCTATTTAGAGTTAAACAAACTCCTTATATTCCACGTTCTATCCTCTTATTATTCTCCCGAGTTCAATTCAGACAATATATTTATTTCAATGATGATCAAGCATCAAAATAGTAATCACAAGAATATAAGAACAACTAATATGATAAACAAATCATACCGAATCAAAATCACTGAACAATCATATTGTAAGTAAATATAATCCAAAAACGAGAAGTTTAACTCCACATAGATATAGAGCAATTAAAACGAATCATTTAAACAAAAGATGTAAAATAAAGAAAAGAGAAGAAAAGATGAAACCCTAAATCGAAAGCTGACTTCTACATTGTATCCTACTTCTCTCTAATAATTATTGTTATGGATTATTAATCGATACCGAAAATTCTAAATAAAATAATTGAGTCCAAAACAAATTAGAAACTCAAAACCTAAAAGGAGTTGAATTCCACGTGAACAGTAGCCGACTCTAACACTTCAGCGTCTCATCTGGGATAGTTGCCATGTGGCATATGTATAATTCCTTCAAAATTCCCATTCTGCAGCGCTCATATATAAAAAATATTATTATTATATTAAAGTTAATCCATTAAGTTGTCTGCTTGATTTCCTTCTTCAACCTTTCATTTTTAATTCTTTTTAGCTCCAAATTTTTTCATCTTAACACCAATTCAATCCTACAAATAAAATATACTATTTAGCACAATCATAAAGTTCATGCTCAAAAAGGACAAATATAAATAATAAATGTGAGACAAATAATGATTAAAAGTATATATTTTGGCCTTACATAACTCATGTACATTTGGAGGAAAGGGTAGATATATGGTTTTTAGTTATATTGCCACTCATAAAAGAAGGATGACGTGACAGAGTTTCTCCACCAAGGTGTGTAGAAGGTTTTGTAATATCATGCCTCAGAATATTGTAGATGAGTTAAATAAAATAATCCAAATGAAACCTATGCATTATGATGCAAGTTCATTTGTAACATGGCAACAAAAAAACAACTTTTAGCAGTAATAACTATGCACATTAACGAAAAGTGCTAATGTCTTTATCAGGATCAGCCACCAGTTCATAAAATGTGCGCTAATTGTCTCTAAATAATATATTAGTTGCAATTAAATTAGTACCGTTAAAATACCACTTAAGATCATTTTAGTGTAGTTTAGAATTGGCAAAACAAACAGGAAAGATGTGACATTATTCCCAATATACATAGAATTTGAAGTGTCCATGCATGGAAACAATCATACAAAGGAAGTTCTCAAAAGTGAAATGACAGCTATGATAGGTAAAACGAAATGTTACCAAGAGAAAGTAGAGAGAGTTCAGCAGAAACAGTGTTTTAAATGTTTTATGTAGCTTTTGTAGTCCACACCTTCATGGATAGTAATGTATTAGTAACCAAGTTAAGCTTTGTAAAGCATTATACCTAGATGGTGTGTAAAATTTTGGAGGACATGATGCACAACTTCTAAGGAAGCAAGGGAGAATTTATGGTATTTGTAAAGGTATGACACTCGTGTCTAACTCAATCCAAAAATATAGCTCATGAGGGGAGGATTATACAAGTCCATATAAGGAGAACACCGGTCCATTTCCTAATCAAGTGTGACTTTTACCCACTCTAACACCCATCCCCCTTTAGGCTCAGACCCGACTAGAGTGTGGAGTGGGAACCCAAATGGAGATAGACCTGACTCTGATACCATGTAATTTAATAGAAGAAGTCCATTTATTCCAATAGATAATCAATGTATCGATACAATAGAATGTGTGTAAACATAGAAATGAAATAAAATATGATTCTTGCAAATAAATTCCTATAAATCTACTATATAAAAAGGCTATGTACTTTACTAGGAATGAAGTCTATATACATTCTATAGTACTCCCCTACAAGTTGGAGCATAGATATGGATCATGTCTAACTTGTAACAAATATGATGAACTCAAGATCAATGCAATGCAAATTTGCTATTTGCTCTCATGTCTTCACATAGCAAGTGGAAATCAAATTCTTCTCAATTTTCTCATGAATAAAATGAAAATCAACCTCAATATGTTTAGTTATTTCATAACGCACTGGATTTGAAGAAATATGAAGAGTAGCTTGACTATTGAACCAAACATTTGTTGGTGTGTGATGCTTTGGCCAGTTTCCATTAAAAGATGATGTATCCACATAATCTCACACGTAGACTATGAAATAGATCTATACACCAATTATGCACTAGATCGAGATATTTTTATTTTCTTCTTACTTCTCCATGAAACTAGGTTCCTGCCATCAAAGATGCAATATCATGTAGTCATATCACAACCCAAAAGTTGAGTTCATGATGGCGCACACATAAGTTTTTCTCAAGAAAATGCTTCCAAAATCTTCCTCTCAATCTTCCAAAATGGAGAGAAAAGTGAAATGAAAGAAAGGGGTCTAATTTTATCCATTAATTGAATGTTTGAGCATGTGTTGACTGTGTTGAACGCAAACTTTGGCAAAATTAGCTCCCTAACTTATTAAAGTCTATGAACAAGCTCTCGAGATTCATTTGGGACTCGATAAAAATAAACAAAGTAATCTACTCCAAAAAATTCGATATTTCAGATTCAATGGAATCGTTAGATTTCTTTAAAAAGTTTATTTCGACAAAAGTACCCTCCTAGACCTCTCTTTAGTCCTTAACTTAACATCTCGCCTAACATCCAACTCTCAACTTAAGGCCTCAAAACGTTACCAACCACCCTACTTGCTCAAACTCTATGTTTCAGATGCAATGGAACTGACGGAATTCCCATCTAATACTCAGAACTCAAAATGTTGACAGAAATCAGCCTTATCAAGAATGAAAATATCTTCACCTTGTCAATTGTTATATTGAGTAGAGTAAGCTACCTGTTCCATTAGAATAATTATAACTTTCTCATACACACTCACATATGAGGAGTAAAAGAATGATTCCGGCAGAGATTAAGATTATTTAAGATAGAGTTTGATCTAATACTTGTCGGGGCATCATGTGTTGTTTCTCTTCTACTGTATTCTCTTTGTGGAAAATAGACCGACCATCTTTGAACACTTACACAAACTTAAAGTAAGGAAATATTAATTTGGAATGGAAGTAGTAAAGCCATCGAAAGGGTAAAGCCTCAAAACCAAATTAAAAGGTATATATTAATTTAAGAACTATTATACCGCTGAATTGCATATTTGTTGGTTTTCTATAACTTGACGGAATGTCTAGAAATCACGAGTAAGAAATCGATCCATTCCTGATTCTTCAACTACTCAAAGAACTCTCAAACCAAAGACCAATTCCATGAATTTAATGGTAGTAATTGTAGAATAGTTGGTTAAAACGTGTGAGAATCTTTTCGAATTGTTTGACACAACAGAGCGGGAAAAAATCAGCTATGCTCCTGTACATTTGGAGGAAAGGATAGATATATGGTTTTTAGTTATATACTCACTTAGGATATTGTGGATGCTATTGATAAAATTATGCAAATGAAACCCATGCATCATGTTACAAGTTTCATAAGTTGACTTAGGCCTAAATTGAAGTCATTGGTTACATTGCAACAAAAAAAAACTTTTAGAGGCAATAAGTATGCACGTTAACAAAGAGTGCTTAAATTTATATTAGAATCAGTTAATTGCCGGTGGATCTAATGTCACTATAGGCATTTCCATAGAGTGCTAATTTCCTCTTAAAACATATTTATCAGCAATAAGTTATTACAGTTAATTAATTGCCGCTAAATATCATTTTTGTGTAGTGTAAAATTTGCAAAACCAACTGGAAAGACGTGAAATTATCCCCAATATACATAGAGTTTCAAGTTGTCAGCAATGAATACTGAGGAAGTTTTAAAAACTGAAATTACAGCTATGATTGGCGAAATGAAATAGTAGAGAGAAAGTATAGGCAGGTAGAGAGAGTTTTGCCGCAGCCCGCATGGGTGTTTTATATGCTTTATGTAACTTTTGTACGTTTTCGATTCCATGCCTTCGTGTCTAGTAAGTATTAGTAACCTAGTAAAAGTGTCACGACCTGAGCCTACACCATGGACATGGCCGGTACTCTAGAACCATTTATGGTCCCCAAGCGAACCCTCATCCTAGATGACTACAAGCGTAAGACTAACTCAAGCTCACATAAGCATTAAATTGAAAGAAACGTTTAAATTTTTTTTACCTAATGTAAAAACTAAATTGAATATACAAAGTATGAAACATAAGTTTTAAATAAAACACCTCAAATTGAAAAACTCCTCAAAACTGTCTATAGATGAAGCCTATAGTGTATAAGGATGAGTGTCGGGAAAATACCCATGATTCCTCAAAATAACTACTAGTAATAACTAATAAAAACTGGAGTCCTCCAGAAGCAAGGAGGACTTACTCAAAAGTTGCCGAAATAATCTCAATGGACTCTTGATGGGGATCCTAAGAACTTGTATGTGCATCATAAAAGGATGCAGGTCGAATGACATTAGTACATGAAAAAAAGAGCATGTCATATGTGGTTGCGTAAACAAATAAAAATGAGCTAAATGACTGAAAGCAACTCAACTGATTCAATGCATGAACATGAAGTGAAAACATTTGAGTTTTACAATAAGATATGCAATAAAAGCAATATGAAAATATTATACTTTACTTGTGGGGAGTTTCTCAAATCGACAATTACTACCATGAGCCTAGCAATGATACAACATTTCTCCTGACGTTTCCAGGACCATCATATACTTTGTCGGGGTATAGGATCATATCATTAATATGGATCCAACTATGTGCCTTCTCAGAGGCAGTGATGAGTCACATGAAGAATCAATGCTATCATATCCTATAATGGCTACATAGTTTTATGGGACTTCTGAATCATAAAAGACTCTAACCCAACTCGGTGCTCGATATTACTCTCAAAATAATTAATATAACTTTGTGCTAAATTCACCCGTTACAAAGAATGAACTTTTTGAGTAACATAACATCAGAATTTCGTAAGTCTTTATGAAATAGAACCTTTAAACTTTTTCTCAAAACTCATATTTACTTCCTCAAAAACTCAGTTTAAAACTCAATTGTTGGCTTTGAAAACTTCTGAAGATTTATAGCTCAAAATAGGGTTCATGCTAAATTATTGACACGACAAAATCAACTCAAGGACCTCAATAAAAATATAGAAACTTAATACTTGGGAATAAAATTTCAAAAGAATCAAGAACTAAAAATCAACTTATCTCAAGAATACTGAAATCTAAGGACTCGTTTGGTAGGCGGTATTAGATTGAATAATCCATGGATTAAAATTTAATCCAACTAATACATTGTTTGGTTGCATAATTCGATTTAATCCATGGATTGCTTATCCATCATATGGTCTTATCTTATCCCTAGAAAATGGAGGGATAACTAATCCAAGGTTTGTTAAACCTTGGATAAGACCCCTAAATGACTAAACTAACCCCTTATTTCTTTTTCTAAATTTCTTTTGTATTTAATTTCCTTTTAATTTATATTGGAATGGTTATTAATATTTTTTATAATTTTCCAAATCCGTTTAGTGTAATTTAATGATTTTGCTAGTATAGTTTCTCTACTTTTTTTATTCAAGATAGTTTATCAATTACCACTTGAACTATTTTTTTTTTATTTTTTTTAAAGAAATAAGCTTTAGGTATTTAACAATTTAAGTAGTCTTAAATCTATGTTAAGATTAAGATATATACTTGATCAACCTACAAAAAAGAAATACATTGTGCCATCAATGATCTTCGTAGTGGTACAGCACACCTTAAAATTAATAACAATTTTATGTATATATGTATTTCATTTAACTAATTAAATGGAATAGAAAATTCTTTAAAAGAATTTATCCGATCCGGTGGTTATCTATCTTGACCCAATTACATAAAATAAACACTCATAATAACACAAGGGTATAATAGGAAATAACTTTTTCTAGTGTTTTAAATCAAACACAAAATTAAGTGGAAAGTAGTGAACCAAACACTTGACAAAAAATAATCTCTGCACTACTAATCCCTGTGTTACTAATCTCTATATTATTAATCCCTGCATTATCAATGTTTGTACTAAACGACCCCTAAGGGTAAAATCCTAGATTTCTCTTTTACTGATTTGAAAGTAGATGTAGGGTGTGAGGACGAACTAGTAAAACACTATGATAGCCATACAAACCTGGAAGAACAAGGTTCTTGAAGAATCTTCAAGAAGAACTTAATTAGAAGCCTTGAAACCCTAGCTTGAAGGAGAAAAATCACGAAAACCTTTCTTGAGATTTCTTGAATTAGTTTCTTGAAACTCTATGACAAAAAATTATGACTTTCATTAGTGATTCATAATTGTATGGACAAATTTGAGTTTGAAAGAATGAAATTCTTGGATAAGGAATTAAATTGAAGAAGAATCTTGAAAAACAACAAAAAAATCTTGAATGAAGTCTTCTACTTTGATTTTTCCTTAGGTTTTTGCCCTAGGGTTTGAGATAGAAGAGAAGTGATGGATTAAAAGATGAAATCTGATTGTTTTGAGCCTTATATTGGTCAATAAATCTTCTTAGGGTTTTTTTAGTGGTAAAAAGATTAAAAGACCCCTTTTAATGTTTTCTCGCTAGCTAATTCGTCACTGAACTGTATGAGTTACTAAAATGCTCATAACGTTTTACTCAACAATTGGATTGATAAGAAATTTTTGGTGTTGGAAATACAAATAAAATAAATTTAGTTTGATAGCTTATGGGCCACGTTACTCTTTATATTCTAAGATATATGGTCGTTTGAAGTTTACTTAAGTAGAATCTTACATCGAAACTTAATCGGTTAGGTAACTTTCAACTCAACTTTGTGTTAGGAGATTCTGGTTATCTTAATTTATATCCAAAATCATTCTCACACTAATGATTTTACCTTCACATCTAAAAGAAATCAAGAGTCACTTAGAATGACCTTATACACAATTCAAGAAAGGTTTGGTCTTAACTTAGAAATTTTTGGGGTGTTACAAAAACTTTATAAAGCATCATACCTACATGGTGTGTAATGATTTGGGAGGACATGATGCATAAATTATAAGGAACAAAGGGAGAACTAATGGTATTTTTAAAGATATGACACACGTGCATAACTCAATCCTAAATCCTAGCTCATGAGAGGAGGATTGCTCAAGTCCATTTAAAGAGACCACTAGTACATATTTCAATCAATGTGGGACTTTTACCCACTCTAACACCCACATTCACACACATACCCGACTAGAGCGTGGACTGATAACCCAAACAGGGATAAACCTGGCTCTGATACCGTGTAATAAGATGGAAGAATAATATTTATTCCAATAGGTAACAATGTATAAATACAATATATTGTGTGCTAACTTAGAATTGAAATAAAATATGATTCCCAAAAATCTGCTATCTAAATAAGATTATGTACTTTACTAGGAATGAAGTCTATAGACATTATATAATACTCACCCTCAAGTTGGAGCTTACATAGTGATTATGTCCAACTTGTTACAAAGATGATCATCTTGAGATGCATAAAATGCCTTTGTGAGCAAATCAGGTAGTTTCTCTCTTGTCTTAACATAGCAAGTGGAAATCAAGTTCTCCTGTATTTTATCATGAATAAAATGGCAGTAAACTTCAATATGTTTAGTCCTTTTATAATGCACCAGATTTGAGAAAATATGAAGATCAACTTCAATATCGCACCAAAGTTCTGCTAGTGTATCGTGCTTTGGGACATTTTCCATTAAAAGATAATGTATCCACATAATCTTACAAGTAGACCATTAAATAGATCTATACTAAGATTCTGCACTGGATCGATATATAACAATCTACTTCTTACTCCTCCATGGAACTAGGTTGCCGCCAACAAATACACAATAGCCTGTAGTCATATCATAGCCCAAAATTCAAGCTCATGATGGAACACAAACAAGTTTTTCTAAAGAAAATGCTTCCAAAATCCCCCTCCCAAGCTTCCGGTATGAAAAGATGGAGAAGAAAGTGAACTGGAAGAAAGGGGTTGATTTTAACCATTAATTGAATGTTTGTCAATGAATTGACTGTGTTGACCTCACATTAACCCCGATCAACATCAACAAAATTAGCTCCCTAACTTATTAAAGTCGCTGAACGGACCCTCGGATTCTTTCGGGATCTAATAAAAATAAACAATATATGATACACCAGTAGATTCGACATTCTAGATTTTGTGGAATCGTCAGATTTTTAAAAACTGATTGTTTTGAAAGAAATACCCTCTCGAACCTCTCTTAGGCCTAAAACTTAACTTCTCGCCTAAACATCCAACTCTTAACCTAAGGCCTCAAAAACATTACCAACTACTCTACTAGATCAAAATCGACATTCCTGACTTGATGGGACTAACGAAATTCTCCTATGATGCTCGAAAAATGAAATATTGACCAAAGTCAACCCTATCAAGAATTCTCAACTTAAGAGGGGTCGAATAACTAAAAACACACTAGATCACATCGGAGACCACACCAACCATTCTCAAAATATAAACTTAGCATTAAAGCGCTATGAGGAATGGAAAAATTGTCATTTCACAATAAAAAACAAAATCACTAGAAATGGGACATTACAAGTCGGTCTAATATGAATGTTGGATCCAAGATAATCCGCATCTACAAACACCTAACAGAGGTATGATTGTGATTGTTATACAATATGCCTAGTCCAAGGGCTCCTTTCAAGTAACATAGAATTTTGTCTCAAGGCTTGCCAATGTTTGATCGTAGGTACAAACATGAACTAGATAACACCATTTACCACAAAAGCAATATCTAGATGAGTCACATTAAGGTAGTTTCATCTTCCAACTAACCTTCTATATTATTCAGGATCATCAAAAGAAACACCATCATCTTTTGTAAGATGCACGTTGGGAACCATTGGAGTACTGCAAGGTTTGGCTGCAAACTTTCAGATGTCTAAAGTAGGTAAATAATAGAGATAAAAAAAATCTCTTCTTGTTTCTATTTACATTTACTCCCAAAAAGTATCTTAAATGATCTAAGTCTTTCATATGAAATTTAGCATACAAGAAAGACACAAAGGAAGATATCCCCGAGTAATCGCTTCATGTAATGACAATGTCATCATCATATACAACCATACGCATAGTGCAATCTGTCGATTGACAATACAAATTGAGTAATTACATTTTCTTATTTGAAATCCAAATTCTTGAACTACTTCACCAAACTTGCCAAACGAAGCCTGAGAGCTGTACTTCAAGAGATATAAGGGCTTCTTCAAATGATGGACTTTTCAATAACCCCTAGATAAAGAAAACCAACTGTATGCTCCATATATACTTCCTTTTGAATATCACCATAAAGGAAAGTATTCTAGATATCAAATTGATGTAAAGGTCAACTCTTTGAAGCAACTAGAGAAATGAATAAGCTAACTGGAAAGAGTATAGCAACTGGAGAAAGGGTCACTGAATTATACACTCCATATGAATGATCATACCCTTTATAAACAAGCATGACCTTAAGTCTTGCCATAGAACCATCTGAATTAACTTTTACCATGAACACCCACTTACATCCCACTTGTTTGTTTTTCTATTGGGTGAATCCACCAAATCACATGTGCGGGTTTCCTCTAAAGAATGTATTTCCTTAAGAATCGCACTAGACTATCCAGTATGATGCAAAACATCCCACACTATTTTAGGTACAAAGCAGAGTCTACAGAAAGAAATCAAGGATCTATTCATCGAGGATAAGTGTTTATAGGGAACAAACTTAGCAAATTGGTATGTAGATTTACAATCTGTGTACCTTAGTTAAAGAACAATAGTTAGATCAAGATCTAATGATTAAGTAACTGGTGATGGACATGTATGATCAGTATCTTATCTTCTCGAGTAAACATGAGTAATTGATGGTCTTAATGGACAATTCCTGCTAAATAAAAATTAGGAGATGGGATAGCCATATCATCTAAATATATGGTAACATATCGAGTAACATGATAGACTAACCACTCATCTTCCACCCTCTGACTTGTAGAAATGGGAGGTGAACAGAAAAATGGTGTGGTCTATGAATATACCACATTAGTTGACACGAGATATCTGCCATGTTCTATAGAATAACAACGATATCCTTATTGAAGACATTAATAGTGTAAAAACACACTTTAATGCCTTGGGATCTAACTTGGAAATAGATGATCGGACATCTCCAACGCAACATGTGCTTCCAAACACCTTAGTTTCTATTTTTTAAAAAAAAGTGACTTATTTAGAAAAAAACACTATAAGGAACATAACCAACAAGTATAGTACAAGACATGCGATTTGTCAAACACCAATTTGTAGAGCCCACATCAGCCCAAAACTACTTAGGAACCTTTATTTGAAACACAAGTGCTTGAGCTATCTCAATTAGATGCTTGTTCTTCCTCTCAATAACTTCATTTTGAGAGGATGTATCAACACATGAAGACTGGTGAAGAAAACCATTTTGTCTCATATATGACTGAATCAATTCTGACATATATTATTTAGCAATGTCACTCCTTCGAATATGTATAGAAGCATAAAATTATGTTTTTACTTTAGAACGGAAGACACAAAACACGTGGATAACTTGGAATTTATTTTGTGAAGACTCGCTCAGAACTATTTACCCAGTTTTGTGCCTTTTATGTTGAAGTCAAAACTCTATCAGATAATTTGGTACGTATTCTAAAAAATATATATGTCATGATTGTTTTAGTCATACATAAGACAAAATAGCATTCTCCACTAGTCTTCATGTGTTGATACACCCTCTCAAAATAAAGTTTCTAAGAGGAAGAATACGAAACTACTTGAAACATCTCAGTTACTTTTCTTTCAAATGGAGGTTTACTAACCTATTTTTGGCTGATGCGGTTTCTATGACTTGTTTTTCGGTAAATCACATGGAATCTACTATACTTCTTGGCAATGTGCCTTATACTATTCTATTTTCAAAAATGTTAATATTTTTGGGGGAATGTGAGGTGTTTGGAATAGCATGTTATGTTTGAGATGTTCGACCATCTTTTTCCAAGTTAGATCCCAAGGCATTAAAGTGTATTTTTATGCTATTCCCATCTCTTGAAAGGATATCAGAGTTATTCTATATAACTTGGCAGATATCTTGTCACGACCTGAGCCTACACCCTAAACGTGGCTGACACTCGAGAACCATTGTTGGCCCTCAAGCGAACCCTTATTCGGTCTTACCACAAGTGGAAGACTAACTCAAGCATACATAAGTATTAAATCAAAAGAAACATTTATAGCCATCTTACTGAATCTTAAAAATTTGTTGAATATACTGAGTATGAAATATAATGTCTGAAGCTGAAAGATTCTCCAAAAATGTTTATCTATGAAGCCTCTACTATACACAGAAAAGACACACGACTCCTCAAGGGAACTACTACCAACAACTCATAAAAATGGAGTCCTCAACAAGCAATGAGGTCTCACGCAAAAGCTGACGAGCAGATAAAGTCATCTCAATGGACTCTTGCAGAGTATCCTAAGAACCTGTATGTTCATTATTAAAAGATGCACGTCGAATAAATTAATACTTTGAATATAAGAGTATGTAATATAGCTGAATAACAGATAACTAAATTAAAGGACTGAACTAAATGTAAAGAAATAAAATAGTGAAATCATTAAAACTTTACACAATACTTACTCATATCTGAACTCAACATATTAAGTGATATAATAAAAATATAATTTTAACTCTATTTAGGAGATACTCTAATTGATAACCATCACTATGAGCTATGCGATGATACAACATCTCCCCCATGCTGCAAGAACATTCTTATACCTTGCCTGGGTATAGAACACCTCAACTGAGTGAATCTACTAAACCCTGCCAAAGGCACTTAGGATTCATATATAAAGTATGATCATGTACTCATCTATAATGTGAGATATCTAAACTAATCCCTGTATTGATGCTCAATACTACTCTCAATAATATATAGTCATACTCAATGTTTAAAAACATACCCTTCCTCTAGTCTGAGATAATTGCTCAAACAATCCTCTTAAAAGAGGTAACTGCTCTGAAAATATCTCTAAACTCATTAACTCATTTAGAAATCAAAGTTTCTCTTTTCTCAATGTAAAAATAGATACCTTTAGGAATATTTAGTTCCCTTATACTCTTACTCAATTAATATTTGGAAGCTATTTTCTCAAAAATATATCAAAGTCATATTGTGATATGATCATTGATGACACATAAAGTCATACTGCATGAACATTGATGGCATATCTAGATACCATACTAGTTAAACATTGATGGCATTCTCGACTCTCATACTTATCATGTTTTAAAAACTCTTTCTCAGAACTCATCTTTACTTCCTCAAAAATCAGTTTAAAACTTAAGTGTTCGCTTCAAAAATTGTCTCAAGATTTAACACTAAAAATAGGATTCATGATGAATTATAAACATGAACAAATCAACTCAAAGATATCAAGAACAATATAGACACAATACTCAGAACTCAACAATACTTCTCATCTCAATCTCAATTCATAGGGTTCATGTTGAAGTAAAGACATGAATGAATCTACTCAAGAATATTAATGCATAACATATAATAATTCAATAATTAGGAATAGAATTTCAAAAAAATAACAAACTGAAGAACTCAAAATCAACTCATCTCAAGAATACTCAAATATAGGGATAGAAACTTAAATTACTCTTTAACTAATTTAAAAGTAGATGGAGAGCGTGAGGATGAACTATTCTAATACTATGATAATCCTACATACATGGACGAACAAGATTATTAAAGAATATTGAATAAAAATTTGATTAGAAGCCCTGAAACCCTAACTTGAAGGAGAACAATCAAGAAAATCTTTCTTGAAACTTTTATATTAGTTTTTTGAGATCTCCATGGAAAAGAATTATTATTTTCATTAGTGTTCGTAATTGTTTGAAGAATTTGAGTTGAAAAGAATGAAATTAATGGAGAAATGCTTACCTTGAAGAAGAATCTTTAAAAAGATGGAGAGAATGTTGAATGGAGTCTTCTACTTTGATTTTCCTTAGGGTTTTGCCTTAGAGTTTGAGAGAGAAAAGAATGAACGAATAAAGAGATTCAAATCTGAGTGTTTTGGGTATTTAATTAGTTAAGTAATTTGTTTAGGGTGTTTTAGAGGTAAAAAGACAAACATTACCCATTTTAATGTTTCCCATCAGCTAATTCGTCACTACACTGTATCAGGTTACTAAAATGGTCATAACTTTTTACCTAAAATTTGGATTGACGCAAAATTAGTGGTGGTTGAAAGAATATTCAAATACCTTTAATTTGATAGGTTACGGGTCACGAAACTCTTTATATTCTATGAGTTATGGACATTTTAAAGTTTACCCAAAGAGAATCTTACATCAAAACTTAACCGAAAAGGAAACTTTCAACTCTACTTTGTATTAGGATTTTTTAGTGACCTTAATTGATATTCATAATCATTCCCTCACTAAATAATTTACCTTTACATATATGAGAATTTAAGAATAACCCAATAAAACCTTATAAAATAAATAATAGTTCGGCCTTAACTTAGAAATTTTCAGGGTGTTACATATCTTGTGTCAATTGATATGGTATTTTTCATATACTAAACCCTTTTTCTATTCACCTCTCATTTCTACAAGTGAGGAAGTGGAAGATGAGTGGTTAGTCTATCAAGTTCTTCGTTCTGTGAAAAAATAATCAGATAATGTGGCTATCCCATCTCCTAATTTCTCTATTGAGCAGGAATTTACTGTTGTTCCTTTAAGAACTCAAGTAAGACCACCAATTGTTCATGCTTAATCAAGGAGGTGAGAGACTAATGAGACACGGTAATCACCAGTTACTTCATCATCAGATTTTGATATCCCTATTGCTCTTCACAAATGTACGCACACTTGTAAATCCACATATTCCATTGCTAACTTTGATTTCTATGACTATTTATCCTTGATGTCTAGATCCTTGATTATTTCTCTAGGCTCTGTATTTGTACCTAAAATAGTGCGGGAGGCTTTGAATCATCCTAGATGATATGGTGCGATGCTTAAAGAAACACACAACTTAGAGGAAAACCACACATAGGATGTGGGTGTTGACTATTAATGTTAATCTTGATGGTTGTATGGAAAGACTTAGGACTAAGCTTGTGGCTAAAGGGTATGCTCAGACATATGGAGTTAATTATTCTGACACATTTTCTTTGGATGCTAAACATTTTCTAGTTATATTATTCATTTCTGTAGTTGCTATAAATAATTGTCCTTCATATCAATTGGATATCAGGAATGCTTTACTTTATGGTGATCTTCAAGAGGAAGTATATATGGAGAACCTATTTGGTTCTCTTCTTGAGGGGAGTATGGGAAAATTTGTGATTTGAGTAAGTCTTTGTACGTCTTGAAACACAGTCCTCGGGCTTGGTTTGGAAAGCATAGTGATGTATTTCAAGAGTTTTGAGGAATCACCACTGGTACTGCTGAAATAGAGATCGGGAACAACCTACACGTGATCTAGATGATGAGGACCTAAACCTATATCACAAGAAGATTTAGCATAGAATATGCGTCAGTACTTGAAAGGTACTGAACATGAAAGATATTATAAAGCCGAACAATATATACATAACTGAACAAGGCAAGCTAAACATTTATATAATCTGAACATGATAAAGATACTGAGGTAAACATAAAATGACTAAACTGAATGCACTGACCAAGTCCATAACATGATGAGACTGAATACTAAAATACAACTTATAACCTGGTCAATGCACTAGATTCTAACAGTTGGAGCTACTATTAACCGATATAAAATCATGTGAGCTAAATGTAGAGGACAATGTACACTGCCCATCGAGAGGACCCAATATACCTTGCTAGGGGTATAAAGGCATGACTAGCGTGATAACTAAATATGATGCCCATAGAGGACACTTAACCTACGAGGGCACGTAGTTCTAGGTCTATGAGGGAGACTGACCATAGTCCACTCGATATTAAGCCTACTCCCAACTAAAATGTATACAAAACAATATAATTGAATATAAGCTGGATAGCTCAAAATTCTGACATGCTAACTGAAAGGCAACATTAAGTACTGATAATGAAACATTTGTAAACTGATGCATGTATTTCTGTATAAATTGACCTAGTAAGTGTAATTCATTAACTAAAAGAATTTAAACAACTAGGGTTCTTAATAACATGAAAGAATTAAGAAACATAGTTATGAAAAACATAATATTCTGATTTGGATTAATCGAACAACTAAATCACAGCAATAACATGAAGTTCTAGAAACCCTAAATCTAAATATAATGAAGGGAATCAAGAATCTAACTACATTCTGGGGAGCTAATGAGGAAAGGAACCCACTAGTAAAATCTCACATACTTGGTGGTGAATTACACGAAGAAAGCTTTTGATTTCGGGGCTAGAACTGAGGGAAACTTGTCGCATTCTTGGAGAGGGTTTGGTCGATACTTTCTCTCTTATTTTGCTTTGTTTGATAAATTTTTGGGAGAATGAATTGGTTAGGGTAAGGTATGATGTTACTTACCTAAAAATGGAAAAAACAAAGTAGTTTAGGGTTAAACTCTGTAGTTTAGGTGTTCAATACATGGGGAAAAGACCAAATGACCCCATCAACAAAATTTGTACATGGACCATGTCCCACTTACGCTCCGTTCTAGTCACCCATCGTTCGGCTTCAGGGGATGGATTCTGGGGAGTTCAAATCACAGACTTGGTCTAGGTCCATGGTCCCACCTACGGTCCTTAGGACCTTGAGTGCTTCTGGATTTAACTGAATTTTCTTGGGGTTTTGGAATCTCAACCACGGACCATAATTCCGGCGCGGTTTTGAACTTAGCTGAATTTTCTTGGGGTTTTGGGGATTCTGAGCCACGGGCCTTGTCCATGGATCATCGTCCCACCTACATATCTGTAGGTGGCCTCTTTTGGGGGCACCTGCTCTTCCGGAAATCTGTACTTTTGTCCTTTTAGAATTAGAGGTGTTACATTATCTCCGCCTTTGGAACATTCATCCTTGAATGAAGACTAAACTAGCTGAAAATGGAGGAAAAGAGTTGCAATCCCTACCACTAGGAATTAGAAACTGAATCTATCTTAACTAAGTCCCAAGAACATGCAAATACACTAAAATGCAAGACTAGCTGAAGGAAAAAAATACTAAGACTTAATTTATGCATGAGTAACTTAAGGACTGGGGAGGAACTATTATCTCAAGCTTGAATGGAATCGGAAGGAAAGAGATGAGGATACATGGACTTCATGGCTGCTTCTACTTCTCAAATAGGTCCCTCTACAGACTGACTCCTGCATAAAAACTTAACCAAACCAACTTCTTTGTTTCTCAACCTTCAAGTCTGACGATCAAGAATCTCAATTGACACCTCTTCATATGTGAGACTATAAAAAACTTAACTAAACCAACTTCTTTGTTTCTCAACCTTCAGTCTGACGATCAAGAATCTCAATAGACACCTCTTCATATGTGAGACTATACTTCAAATCCACACTCTCTAATGGCATTATGGATGTTGGATGACCCACATACTTCTTCAGCAAGAAAATGTGAAAGATCGTATAGATTGCTTCTAGTTGTGGTGGCAACTCTAACTAAAAAGCCACTTTCCAACCCTTTTAAGATATTGTAAGGACCTACATATATGGGACTGAGCTTCCCTTTCTTGCCAAATCTCATCACCCCCCATTCATAAGCGACACTTTTAGAAAACCCGATCATCAATCTCAAACTCTAAGTCCCTTATCCTTACATCTACATAGAATTTCTAGCGACTCTAGGTTGTCTTAAGTTTATCTCTGATGAGCTGAAATTTTTCAATAGCATCATGAATCAAATATGGCCCTATAAAGGTTGTTTCACCGACTTCAAACAAACCAACTAGAGATCTGTGCCTACGTCCACATATTGCCTCATAAGGGGTCATCTAAATACTGGAATGGTAGCTATTATTGTAGGCGAACTCTATAAGAGGAAGGTGATCATCCCAACTACCCTTGAAATCGATCACATAAGATCTCAAAATATCCTCTATGGTATGAATGGTATGCTCTGCCTGACCATCCTTCTGTGGATGAAATGTTGTGTTGAGGTTAACCTGAGTACCAAGACCCTTCTAAAATGACTTCTAGAAATGAGAGATAAAATGAGGGACTTGTATGCGAGATGATAGACAAGGGAATCCCTTGCAACTTGACTCTATCATTAATGTAAAGTTTGGTATAGTCCTCCGCCGAATCTGTAGTCTTAACAGCCAAAAAGTGAGAAGACGTAGTAACTCTATCAACTATCACCTAGATGGAGTTATGTTATCTGCGAGTATGAGGTAAACCTATAATGAAGTCTACGTTTATCACGTCCCACTTTGATGTAGGAATGTTAATATCTTGAGTCATACCCCTTAGTTTCCGATGTTCTACCTTCACCGATTGACAATTTGGGCACTTAGCCACAAAATCTGCTATATCTCTTTTTATGCCATTCCACCAAAAGACTTCCCGCAGATCACGGCACATCTTTGTAGAGCCTAGATGAATAGATTACCTGGAGGTATGTGCTTCTGTAAGGACCTCTTGACTCAACTCACCCACCTTAGGAACACATAAACGACCTTGGTAATGAAGCACACCATATCCCTCTCGATAGAAAACCTCAACCTTTTGCTGATGAACTGCGACCTTTAAATGAAAAAGTATAGGATCACTATCTTGGTTTTCCTTAATCTCTGCGACCAATGAAGTTTCTCAACCATTCTGAACTATTACATCACCATTTGATATGCTCATAAGGCAAAATCATAATCAAGAAAGCCTATGAATATCTTTTACTAGTTCTTTGCTTTCTTTCTCAATGTGCTACACTACTCATAGATAGTCTGCTAAGAGCGCCAGCTACTGCGTTGGCTTTACCAGGATGGTAAAACACATTTATATCATAGTCTTTGAGGAACTCAAGGAATCTCTCTTTCCAGGTGAACACCTATCGAAGGCTCTTATGGTATGTGAACACATCTACGTGAACACTATACAAGTAATGTATCCAAATCTTTAAGGCAAATACTATGGCTGTAAGCTCAAGGTCATGAGTCAAATGGTTTTTATTATGCACCTTAAGTTGTCTAGGAGCATAAGCTAAAACCTTAACTTACTATATCAACACACACGAACTAGGTCGACTCTAGACGCATCACAATAGATCACAAAACTTTCTAACCTCTATGGTAGAGTCAAAACACGAGTTGTAGTCAACCTAGTTTTCAGTTTTGAGAATCCCTTTTCACAATTATCTGACCATCGAAACTTCTCCTTTTTCTAAGTCTACTGAGTCAATGGAGAATCTATGGATTAAAATCTTTCCACGAACCTTATGTAATAACCGACTAAATCAATAAGAAAGACGTGACATTATTCCCAATATACATAGACTTTCAAGTGTCCAAGCATGTATACAATCATACAGAGGAAGTTTTACAAAGTGAAATGACAGTTGTGATAGGCGAAACGAAGTGTTATTGAGAGAAAGTATAGAAAGGTAGAGAGAGTTTTGCCGTATCGGTGTTTCAAATGTTTTATGTAGATTTTGTACATTTTTTGAGTCCACGCCTTCATGGATAGTAAAGTATTAATAACAAAGTTAAGCTTTGTAAAGAATCATACCTATATGGTGTGTAATGATTTTGGAGGACATGATGCACAACTTCTAAGGAATCAAGGGAGAACTAATGGTATTTGTAAAGGTATGTGTATAACTCAATCCAAAAAGCTATATCATGAGGGGATGATTACTCAATTCCATATAAGAAGAACACCAATCCATTTCCTAACCAATGTGGGACTTTTACCCACTCTAACACCCCTCCCCCTTCAAGCTCAGACCCGACAAGACCTTGGACAGGGAATCCAAACGGGGATAGTCGTGGCTCTGATACCATGTAATTATATGGAAGAAGACTATTTATGCCAATAAATAAGCAATGTATCAGTACAAACACCGGCGAGACCTGGGAAAGCAACCCGATTGGGTGTCAGAGGATCCATAGTACCTGCAGCCTCCCGGACTTCATATTCATCATTTTCGAAAGCGAGGGGAAGGGATCTCTTTTCTGCAACGGAAAAAAAAGGAAGCAGATTTGACTCGGCACAACCTAACGATACATCCAATACCAATGATCTGTGCCTAGAATGCGTTGCTAGATCTCTGCTCTAGAAAGCTATACAGGCAAGGTTTCGGGTCAAATAGGAAGAACTAGAAGATTCCACCTCTGGAAAGCGCCTACACCTAATGGCTTAAGCCGCTGTTCCCATTTCCTCGCTGAACCATCATGCAAAAGGTACGCCGTTAGAGTGAGTGCGCTTTACATAAAGTAAAGGCTCTAAGCTCCGCTCTGTTAACTTAGAAATGCAATAAAATAGGATTCTTACAAATCTGCTTATTACTATAAATCTGCTATCTAAAAAGGCTGTGTAATTTAATAGGAATGAAGTCTATATACATTCTATAATACTACCCTTCAACTTGGAGAATAGATATTGATCATGCCCAACTTGTAACAAAGATGATCAACTCATGATCCATGCAAGGCCTTTGTGAGCAAATTTGCTAGTTGCTCTCATGTCTTCACATAGCTACTGGAAATCAAGTTCTCATGAATATTTTTGAATAAAATGAAATTAACCTCAATATGTTTACTTATTTTATGATGCACCGGATTTGAGCAAATATGAAGAGTAGCTTGATTATTGCACCAATCTTTTGTTGGTGTGTGATGCTTTGGGCCAATTTCCATTAAAAGAATATGTATCTTCATAATCTCACACGTAGACTATGAAATAGATCTGTACACCAATTTTGCACTAGATCGATATATACAAAGTTTCTTCTTACTCCTCCATGAGACTAGGTTCGTTCCACACTACATGAAAAGATACTTATTGCTACGAAAGCTAAGCTACGAATTTTAAAATTGTAGCTATTACGAAAAATTCAAATTTCAAAGCTATCTAAAAATTCGTCTAATTTTTTAGCCATGAATATTAAGTTGACAAAGCTAAATCCTCATATTTGCTTTAATTGTTAACAATCATGGCAATAACTATCTAAATAGCTACAATTTTACTGCTACAATAGAATTTTGTAGCTAGTTATAACTTATTTGCTACGCAATAAAAGTAATTGTAGCAACAATAACCCTTTAACCATAATAAGTTATTTGAAACAAAATATTGTGGCTAAATAAATATTCTTTCTTCAAGTTATAAAACACGTGTCAGTAGTTAAATGTAATAGCCATAGAATTTTTGTTATAGTAAAATTTTGTAGCTAATTATTTTTTTCCCATGAATTTAAATTTACCATAGTAATAATAACCTTCTAGCCACAACATTTTATTGAAAGAAATATTTGTAGCTAAATAAATAATTTATCTTTAAGTTGTAAAATATTGTGACAATAATTAAATGAAATATCAATAGCTTTTCTTCCATCATAAAATTTCATAGGTAATTATTAAGTTTTTCCACAAATTTGAATTTTATCGTAGTAATAATAAAATTTTAGTCATAATAAATTATTTATAGAAAGAATTTGTAGCTAAATTTTTTTTCAAATTATAAATTTGTGGCATATTAAAAATATAATCATAATGTTCTTGCTATGATAATTAAGTCCTTCACATGAAACAATATTAACATTTTATCAATAAGAAGTAATTTAAATAAAGTATTGCCATTACAAAAATATTATATTTTGGGTACCAATAAATTATTGCAATGATTAAATTCATTGTTATAATTATTTTTTAAAACAAAATGATACAACCATGCGAGTACAATTGAGGTTAAACATTTCATCTGATATGTGGTTAAACGTAAGTCTTGAGGTACTTCTTCTTGAGTTCAGAATTCATGTTATACGACTCGGACCTCTTCTACCGAACATTATATTTATCGAGTTAGCTTAATTAGAGATGTTAATATTTCTATCAATTCAATTTTAAAAGATCCTAATTTTAAGTTTTAAAATGTAGTTTAAATAAATAGAAATTAAAAAAAAATTAAAAAATTAAAAAACAAATAAAAGTTATGTCTAATTAACGTTATGTAATTAATTTTTTTATATATAAAAGGATAAGTTTAATCAATTTAAATTTTATTAAACAATGTCTTTTTTTATATATAAGTTACTTAGGAATATATATAGATAAATCAATTATTTGTTGAATAGAATTAATTAATAGACCAAAAAAATTATATTGACAGTCAATCCTTTTTTTCTCATTTTAATCTAAATACCTTATTCCATATAATTTTTGTATTTTCAATTAAAACTATAAAATTACAATGCAAAATTCACATCTCTATTTAAATTCAAATTGAAATAACTAAATGTTGTGGAAGTATAGTTCTACTATAGTTATAGTTGAGCAATTTAACTTGAATTTGAATTCATGGTTGAGATTAAAAAAATTGAATTGATTTTTTCTTTAAATTCTATTTTACAATAATTTTCAAACTTCAATTGTATGGTAATTAACTTTACCATCAAAACATTGTTTTGCTTCTCCAATTCTATATAAATAGATTAAATAAACTGTTTTTTTATTTTCTATTATTATTAATTGTTGTTATTTTCAGAAGGTACTTTTCTTTGATATATATATATATATATATATATATATATAAAGAGAGATAGAGATAGAGATAGAGATAGATATAGATAGAGGGGGAAAATAGGGCATTATATTTGTGGTCTTGTCGTAAAATTAGATATTTTATGTATATATTTTATAATTTTTGTATAATATTATATTATGGCACCCATACTATAAGAAGTTTAATTTGTCCACATGGTTAAATGTCGGGCTATTGACCTTGACGACTAAAGGATCAATTCCCACTTGATACATTTTTTATCTGCACCCATGTTCATATCAATTCCCACTTAATATATTTTTCTTGGTGCGCCCTTGTCTGAAAAATTCTAGATTCACCTATATATATAACAATTCTTGTACTTGTTAACTTATAGTTATAATAGCATTTGTAAAACATAAGAAGCAAAAATTATACATATAATAATAAGAGATAATAATAACTATAAATAAAGCGGAAAAAAATTATAAAATTATCTCTCCAACCGTACTTCACCCTTCCCTTTCCCCATTTGATCCAAAAATCTCCCCCCCCCCCCCCCAAAAGAAAAAATAATTAAAAACATCAAAATCCCCCCCCCCCCTAAAAAATTAATACCCAATTAAATAGCTTATTCCCCCTAGATACTTATCAAAAACCTAAAAACTCCTTTTCCTCTTCCAACGCCATTTCTGTTTGCTTCTCTTCCCTCACCCTTTCTTATCTCAATTTTTTTAATTTTTAATATTATGCTAATATATTTTTTTGTAGGTTTTACATGGTCTTCTTCATGGAGATTAGATTATCACGACACAGACAGTCGTGATTGGCACCCACACTAACCACTCGGTGGGAGAACCACAACTACCATCCAACTAAAGCAAGAAAACCTAAAACTAAGGTATTTAGGGTACGGAAGAAAGTTAAATAATAAGTTAAGTTCCATTACTAAATCAAGATCTAACAACTAACTAACAACGCGGAAGATAAACCTAGAATCTGAAAGTCAATTTACCAAAACTAGAAACAATAACCAAGTCTAACAAAGAATAATATTGAACTATCTAAACAATAGTCTAAATCTAGAAATGTTGGACATATACAAGGAGAATTTCATAGCAGCCCGAACGAAGTGGCTCACCCTTGAACTCGAAGCGATCACTAATCTCCTAAGTGAGGTCTGCCAACAGTCGCGTGAAAATGTCCTGTACTAAACAAAATAAGAGCAAGTGAATAATCAGTACAAAACTACAGTGTACTGGTAGGTGTTGAAGAAGAACAAAACTGACGATTGGAACATGTCAAAGCAACAGGTCCAACGCAGTTGACTGACTTGTCTACAGCAAGTGTTGATGAAGAAGGAAGCTGAGGATTGGAACATGTCTAAAGGAACAGGTCCAACGAACAGGTCCAACGAAGCTGACTGGCGAGTTACAACACTGCTGAAGAATTAGAGTCACATTAGGATTAGATTACCTATGTTAATTAGGTTATATTTCATCTATAATTATATTATTATTAGGATTAGTTTACTATTAGAATTATAGCACAATTAGGATTTAATCATTATTATTATTATAGTAATAATATGTATTGTAGTAGGACTCTAAGTATAGTTAACTTAGGACTCTACAATTCTCTCCTATATAAGGAGTATGTACTGAACATATCAATTCAATATTTGATCACATATCAATCCATTAATAATTGATCACATATCAATTCAATAATTGATCACATATCAATTCATCTAATTGATCACATATCAATTCATTAACAATATGATCAATACAACAATATTGATCAACCTATCAATATTGTTAATACATCAATAAATCCTTGATTTCTCTGCGTGAGATATCTACATGGATTTATTCATGGTATCAGAGCTTAAAGCTCTTCCGCTCTCTGATTATTGATCGTTAAAAAAAAAAATCAACACGTTGCAATGATTCATTCTACCAAAAACCATGTCAACCTCCTTACTTCACCAAATAATTGTCACTTGCTCCATTAAACTTAAGCCAGCAAATTACCTCATAAAGAGGACAAACATATCTCAATTGATTCATATCACAAAGAATGAACCAAGTAAATGTAGTTGTTCCACTGGACAGACTGCTAGGGAAGTTGTAGCGGCTAAGAAGGATGCAAAAGATAGTGGCATCATAGATGATTGGAAGGAGAGAGATGTGTTACTAAGAAGTTGGATCTCAAGCACCTTGACCGAAGAAAGCACACAACTAATTGTGGGCTTCTCAACCGCCAAGGAGATGTGAAAAAAAAAAGAAAAAAAAAGAAAGAATAACATATATTCAAGCAACAAAAGCAATTAATTTGCTAGAGGTTTAGGTAAGGCACAATATCCACTGTTAATCAATTTAATGCTCTCACAGGCTTTGATATAAGAGAAGAGAAAAAAAAATGTCATAACAAAACCAAAACATGGTATTATCTGTCCAAAAAGGCAGGGAAAGATGAAACAAAAATATCAATATACCGAAGCATTGACAAAATAAGTTTTTGCTGGGTATTTAAAGTTTTTTTTTGGATTTCGGCAACAACAACATCAATATATACCGAAGCATTGGCAAAATATGTTTTTGCTGGGTATTTAATGTTTTTTTGCTGGATATTCAAAGCAAGCTAGGAGTAACCGTTCCTCTACTCACTAGCTTGAGGGGAAGTGTTGAAGAAGAAGGAAACTGACGATTGGAACATGTCAAAGGAACAGGTCCAACGCAGTTGACTGACTTGTCTACAGGAAGTGTTGATGAAGAAGGAAGCTGAGGATTGGAACATGTCGAAAGGAACAGGTCCAACGAACAGGTCCAACAAAGCTGACTGGCGAGTTACAACACTGCTGAAGAATTAGAGTCACATTAGGATTAGATTACCTATGTTAATTAGGTTATATTTCATCTATAATTATATTATTATTAGGATTAGTTTACTATTAGAATTATAGCACAATTAGGATTTAATCATTATTATTATTATAGTAATAATATGTATTGTAGTAGGACTCTAAGTATAGTTAACTTAGGAGTCTACAATTCTCTCCTATATAAGGAGTATGTACTTAACATATCAATTCAATATTTGATCACATATAAATCCATTAATAATTGATCACATATCAATTCATCTAATTAATCACATATCAATTCATTAACAATATGATCAATACAACAATATTGAGCAACCTATCAATATCGTCAATACATCAATAAATCCTTGATTTCTCTGCGTGAGATATCTACATGGATTTCTTCAGTAGGATCACGCGGCTATCCCACTAGTGTAACATAAACAGGTCAAACAACATTATAATAACATGCATATATCTCAACATATTCAATATCATCATAAACAGTCAACAAAACTCTTCACATGCTTAATCACATATTTGGTCCTCTCACGGAACCCAAACCCAAACTGTTAGCATACCGGAACGTGTCAATCCGATCTAAAAGTTAGCATACCGGCACGTCCAATCCTATCCAACTGTTAGAAAGCCAGAACGTGACAATCTGATCCCAATCACACATCACAATAACATATCAAGATCTCACATTCAAGTCATGATTTCATTATCAACATCTATGATCAATATTTAAGCATGCATACATATACAAGTATCACAATGAAGCAAGAACAAGTATATATCACACAATCATAGAATCACAACGATCACCTACCTCAAAATAAGCTTGGAACCTTAAGAAACTTGGTCCTTCCCTTTCCGGATTCGTTCCGCTTGTTCGTGGTCTACAAACAATCAACAATACATGGGAATCAATAATGAATCACTAATTTCCTAGATTTCTAACAAATCATGAACCCTAGGTCAAACACATTACCCCAACTAGCCAAACTAGGGTTGTTTCCACTATGAATTTTATCACGAAAACCTTCCCCATAAACTATGACCCATTCTAAAAAGGTTCTACGAATCGAAAAGCAAAAACGGGGAGTGAAAATATTACCTTTAGCCTAATGAATGGCGGAAAACAAGTTGAAATCTCCCAAGGGTCGTTCTTTAGCTCCAAAAGTCGAAAAGTGCCAAATAAGGTCATTTTGGGGTTTTATTTATGACCTAATTTCCTATCGTCCTGCTACAACGACACCAATCTCACTGTAGCGGTGTTGCTGCAGCGGCACAAATCCCACTGCAGCGGCACAAAGTGGAACAATGAGCTCCCCAACCAAAAATCAAGTTTTACGACTTTTAACACCCACCTTGTCCATCTACAACGGCATGCATCCCGCTGCACTAGCAGCTGTGCAGCGGCAATCTTCAAAACAGAGATTTTCCTAGGGAAATTCAAATTTCCCTCTTTTACAACAACTTCTCAACCCAATATTCTTAGAAATATCCTAAATGCTAGGATCGATTCACGGAGATCTATTTATCCGAATTCCATTTTGTAAAGTCGTACGAATTCCTTAATGAGTTATTTACCCGATTATGTAATTAAATTCCTATTTACTCCACCTGATTGCTACCAGATTTCCCTACCTCTTGATGACTTTGATTTCCTCCAAATCAAGGCAAGGTTGGGAAAAATCCTAATACTACGAAAAAGTTTTTCCGACCCTAATTTTTTCTCGTTGACATTTCTACAACGATGAAACCCGATCATTATAATTAATACAATTTACCCATCACTCGCCCCGAGTGTTCAACTTAGGAAAATTAGGCTAAAAAGGAACAAGGTAGTACGTGATTCGACAAAAAATTGGGGTTACTTGTCTCGTATGTCCTTCTCGGTCTCCCAAGTAGCTACCTTAACTGGACGATATTTCCATTGAACCTTCACAGACTTAATCTCCTTGGTCCTTCACTTACGGACATCATGATCAAGGATTCTACCACTATCGATTCCCACTTAATGATATAGTCACCGTCACCATGATATCTCTTCAACATGGATACGTAAAATACAGGATGTACCTCGGACAATCTAGGAGGTAGTGCCAATCTATACACCACTGGTCCTACACGTTCGAGAATCTAAAAGGGGCCAATATATCGCGGATTCAACTTACCCCTCTTACAAAATCTCATCACCCCTTTCATGGGTGATACATTAAAAAGAACATTCTCGCCCGTCTGAAATTCCATGTCTCTTACCTTGTGGTCAGCATACTTCTTTTGTTTACTTTGCGCGGATAGAAGTGTAGCTTGAATTCTCCTCATCTTGTTTTGAGCATCTTTCACTAAGTCAACCCCCAAAGGTTTTACATCTCCGGTCTCAAACCAACCTATAGGCGATCTAAATCGTCTCCCATATAACGCCTCAAATGGTGCCATAGTAATGCTTGAGTGATAATTGTTATTGTACGAGAATTCACATAGTGGTAAAAACTTATCCCAATGCTCTCCAAAGTCAATCATACAAGCTCTCAACATGTGTTCCAACACTTGAATAGTCCTCTGTGGTTGCCCATCCGTCTGGGGATGAAAGCTTGTACTAAACGTGAGTTGTGTGCCCAATTCATCATGCAACTTCCTCCAAAACATGGAAGTGAAAAGGTTACCATGATCTAAGATAATGGAAAGGGGCACACCGTGAAACCTCACTATTTCTTTTACATAAATCTTATCCAATTGTTCAACATTATAATCTACCCTTACCGAATAAAGTGGGCTGACTTAGTCAATCTATCGACCACAAACCAAATAGAATCAAACTTGCCTAAGGTCTTGGGAAGGGCAACCAAAAAATCCATAACTATCATTTCCCACTTCCATTCCAGAATCGACATTCTTTGGAGTAAACCCTGCAGGCCTTTGATGCTCATATTTTAGTTGCTGACAATTCTGACACTTCGCGATGAACTCCGTGACATCCCTCTTCATACTCAGCCACCAATAAACTTTCTTTAGATCTCTATACATCTTGGTTACATCCGGATGAATAATAGAGTGAGACGTGAGCTTCCACCAACAACCTTGAAATCAAATCATCAACTCGTGGAACACATATTCTACCTTTGGAGTTGAGCGCACCATCCACATCTATAGTGGATCCTAGAGACTTACGTATTACAATCTTTGATCTAAGCTCATCTAAATCTCCATCTTCAAATTTCTTCGACTTGATTTCATCTAGGAACATAGAATTAGATTCAATGCTATAAAACAACCCACCTCCTTCGGAAATGCCCAACTGCACGAACTTAGACTCTAAGATCTGAATTTCCTTAGCCAAAAGTCTCTTGGTTTTACTCAAGTAAGCTAAACTACCCATAATTACCGCATTTCAACTCAAGGTGTCTGTCACAACATTTGCCTTACCGAATGGTATTGAATGGTCACATCATAATCCTTGAGTAATTCCATCCATCTTCGTTGTCTCAAATTCAAATGCTTTTGAGTGAAAACGTGTTGCAGACTACGATAATCCGTAAATACCTCGCACTTAACGCCATAAATATAGTGTCGCCAAATCTTAAGAGCAAACACCACCACGGCTAACTCCAAATCGTGAGTGACATAATTCCTCTCGTGCACCTTCAATCCGCGGGAGTCATAACCTCTGATATTCTTATCACTACAAGGAAAGTGTAAATTACATGGATATTTTCCTAAGAATTATGTATAAAAATTAGCTGGAAAACAAGTTTCCTGCGGAGTTTCTTATAAAAAAAATCCAAACGTAAAACCTTCCTACGTAACTATTTTCTGCGAATTTCAAAATTCCGCAGGTAAATTACTTGAGATTTTTCTTGCAAAAAATACAAAAGATAAAAATGAATTTTGTTACCAATATATTCGTAGAAAGATATTGAAATATGTTTCTTTAACCAATTAATTATTATCTCCTATTTGTTATTTATTTTAGGGAAAAGGGTAAAAATACCCCTCAACTTTGATTTATTGTTAAATTTATCCTCGACGTTAAAATAAAGTTAATTTTACCCCTCGCCGTTAAAATAAAGTTAATTTTACCCCTCCTGTTACTAATTTCACCAAATTTACCCCTCATTAGACGGATTGACCCAAATTGATCTGAATTTACCTCTTTGACATATTTAATGGAGATTTGGGAGAACTGGTAAATGAGTATAGGAGATTTGGGATAATGGGGTCGGGTTATTTTAAATGATCGGGTTAATGGATCAAAATAAGGAGTAGGTTTTATTTTTAAAATTCGGGTCAATCCATCTAATGAGGGGTAAATTTTTGGTGAAATTAGTAACAGGAGGGGTAAAATTAACTTTATTTTAACGGCGAGAGGTAAAATTAACTTTATTTTAACGGCAAGGGGAAATTTAAATAATAAATCAAAGTTGGAGAGGATATTTTTGACCCTTTTCCCTTTATTTTATTATTAATTGAACCCCATAGACACATATATACCTACTTATCCATATTTCTCACACAACTACGCACCCATTGCACAATTTCAGAAGTGCTCAATCCCCCATGAAGTTCAAAATAATTGCTCTCCTAATACCAACTCCCCATTAGATTTCATGCACGCTCATTTATAGTTGCTCCTTGAAATTCCATTCTACCAATATTCCAAGTCATAGCATTATAAATGCTAAAAATTTTATGTCTTTTTCCGATGTGGTACAAAAGATACCATGATACTACACTAATCTTTTTGTGTCTTTCTCCAATTTGATTAATTTTTAAAGCAAAATTTAATTAATTCAATTGAGTATTTAAAATACCATTTAGAAATTCATAAATTCTACAATAGTACTCTTACTTTATCTCATATCAATATGGTAATAAAATATACCAACATTGGCTAAAGTTCATTTAATTTGACTCTTAAAAGGTGAAACATTAAAATTACTTATAAATTTAAAATAAATCACTACCACCTAACATTCATGAAAATGTTATGCTTACACTTCCTATGAGAAATGTCTATCACTAAGCATATTAAACATAGACAAAGTTTAAATTATACTTACAAAGATTTTATAAATAAATAATTGAAAATATAGATAAATTTATAAATTTAAGGCGCAAGAAAGTTATAATCAATAATTGAAATTATATCTTATTAGGTATTTGTGGTATTTATAATTTTAATAATTATATTTTAACATACTTAGTTATATATTTGCAAATAAATATAATTTAATAACTTGCTATATCTAGATAAGTTATGTCATTTTAATGCTTATAAAGAATATCAATTAGATGTACAAGTAAAGTTTATTTATTTTTCATTTAATATAATTTTATCAATAAAGGGTAATTAAACTTCACACTAATAATGTATATCATCGGATTTTCTATACTTTAATGTAATTCTTGAATTATTCAATAATACACAATTTAACATAAATAATATTAAAACAAAATTAATTACATTTATGATAGTTATTTTTTATAGGGTAAATAACTATCATATAATTTTAATTCTTTCTATCTTTAAAATTGAAAAAAAGCCACATTATTGATTTTTTGTGATAAGTTAAAAGATATTGAAATTGAAATTTTTAGTAATGTTCCAAATCCATATTAGATTGATAATATTGTATAATAATTTATTTAATCTAAAATTAGAGTAAATATTATATATATATATATATATATATATATGTATGTATATAAAAGAAAACCCTAGGCCCGCCTATGTGCCGCCACCACAATCCAAAATGTCATTTTAAATTTATTTATTTCCAAAGTAGCCTTTCTCTTTCATGAAAAGATGTGATATTTATTAAAAGTTGTGACTTTACTGTAGAGTTGCGGCTTTTATCAAAAGTTGTGACTTTTATGAGAATTTGTGACATTAATGAAGAGGTGACTTTATGAAAAGTTGTCTTTTATGAAATGTTGTAAAATTTTCGAAGGGTTGCAACTTTACCATATAGTTGTAACTTTTCTTATAAGGCACAATAAATAGTTGTTCACACTAGCCTTTGTTGTCTATAAATAGAGAGATATCCTCTCATTTAAAATCAACAAAAATTAATGAACTTTTTCTTCTACTTCAAATATTCGTGTACTTTGCTCCTATTGAGTGACTTACTGACACCATTATTTTTGTATCAATAAGTCGGTGAATAAAATCGCTCCATCCTGAGATGATGTATTTCTTTAACCTCTATTGTTGGAGGGACATAGTTTTCTTAAGGGGTCATTGTGCATTCACTGGACTCAGTTTTTTCCTTTCGATTTCATTCTATTTTACATATCATGGTATATTTTTCACTCTCATTAATTATGCTTATGATATTAATATTGTTTTTAGTACATGTTTTACACTCTCTTTTTATGTTTCTGTAAAGTTATTGTCTCCGATTATATTGAACATATACGCATAGAGTACGTATATTCATTGTGCAAAAAATATTCGTCGTACTGAGTTCCAAATATTTATGTTTTGATATTCTATATTAAATTTTATAACTTAAAAGTACTATATATAAGCTTACATATTGTCTATTTTTACATAGGTATGAAATTTCTCACTAATAATCTATGGAACTTAAATTTTTCTTCATATTACGAAATGCCTTTGTATATGTATTCTTATTTTCTTTTTTCCTTTTAATGTTGATTAAAGAACCAATGTTTTATTATTTCTTGAATAATTCATTCGTTAGAGATTCTTGAGTTATGTGATAATGATAAATAATCAAATTAATGTTGAAATATTGCTAATATTGTTTTAAAAATCTATTTTTCCATTATATTTAATGTATGTATATTAGTAAAAAATTAATTCCAAATTCAACATAATTATGGAAAAACTAAAAATATGGCATACATTAATATACATTTAAAATAAATAGCTACAATTCATTTTTTTTTGTTATATGGACATAATTACACAATAAATAGCAAAGTTAATTATACATAAAAATAATTAGAAAAGTTATTAATATTAAATAGGAAAGTTATTATTACACACCTAATTTATTATGTCTAGGCATGTTTTATGTGATTGTCTCCCCATGCTTAACCTCACTAATACTTTCTCTTTCATCATTCTTCCTATATTACAAATTTTATGTATTTTTCTCTCAAATTTCTTTCAATTTAAGATCTTTTTGATGGATTTAGGATAAATTTTTGTAATTTAAATTCATCAGATATCACTTGATTGATTTTTTCCTCGTCTTTATGAAGATCATAGTTGCATACATATATGTTGCATCTATTTTTATAGACGTTCGATTGACTTGTTTCTACATTACAATGACTATAGTTATAAAAAAGAAGTAGTACAAGAAGAACACGAACATAAAGAGATTGAGGTTTGTGTAATTGTCAAATTTGTATATAGTAGAATAGTTATATACATAGATACTTGTATTCTAATATTAACACAAGTTGAAATGATAATTTTTGAATACAAGTATATTTGGATACATAAGTAATCTATCAAATTTTAAATTTTAATTAGGCAATACAAGTATAATTAGATACATTAATACTATTTTTTATAAATAAATACATGAGTTAACACAAAGCCTCAAGTATTATAAGAAAAACTTGACCAAAAAGAGATTGATGTTTGTTGATTTTTTTCATTTTTTTATACAACCGATTACTTACACACTTTTGTTACCTACACATTCTATTACACATTCTATTATTTTCCATTTTTTATGCTTCTGCATTGTCAAATATATTCATCTTTTGTTCAACAACAATGTATTCATATGTATATTAGTGTATTCATTTTTTATTTAACAATAATGTATTCATTTTTTAAATTATTGTGTTCATATGCTAAATTGTTATACTTTACCTTGTTTAATATATTAATACATTAAGTTTTTACAAATACTTGTATCCATGATATATTAATACTTAATTTTTTTAAAATAAAGATACTAATTTGAATTCATACAATTCATACATTTTCTTTATTTAGTTCATTGTAATTAAAACTGTATCAGTGTATAAATAGAAAAATAAAACACATATACAATAATATATCTAGAAAAGAGTTAAATTGTAGTCATTTTTTATAAATACCATACTTATAGCTATTGAACTTTAATAACCCTATAAATATAGTCATTTTTGTAAATTACTCTACAATTATTCATTATAACCGCACGAAGCGCGGACAAACTACCTAGTACTATATATATAAAAGAGAACCCTAGGCCCACCTACGTGGAGTCACCACAAGCTAGGATTCTCTTTAGATTTATTTTATTTCCAAAACTAGCCTTCCTCTTTCATGAAAAGTTGTGACTTTTATGAAAAGTTATAACTTTTTTCATGAAAAGTTATAACTTTTTAATGAAAAGTTGTGACTTTTATGAAAAGTTATCACTTTATGAAGAGGTGCGACTTTTTTTAAATGTTGTCACCTTTTTGAAAGGTTGTGACTTTTCCAAAAGTTGTGAAATTTTCGATAAGACACAATAATCATATTTTTTATACTACTCTTTGTTGTCTATAAATAGAGGACTACATTGTTCATTCAGTGGACTCGATTTTTTTCATTCCGTTTTATTATGTTGTTGCATATCCTGGTATGTTTATTACCGTCATTAGTTTATGCTTATATTATTAATGATAGTTTTTTAATATATGTTTTAAACTTTGTTGTTTATGTTTATGCAAAGTTATTGTTATAAGTATTTTTTAGTACAAATTAAATAACAAATGTTAATTGAATATTAAAGTAAATTTTCTCTACTGAAATTGTTTGTCAAGCCCCGAGCCTACACCCTGAACGAGACCGTCACTCAAAGACCATTGCTGGCCCTCAAGCGTACCCTTGGTCTGGACTACTTAAATCAACGGAAGACTAAACTCAGATTAAGTAAGAATAAGACATGTTTAAATAAAAGCACTTCATATAATAAATCTGGCCAAAATGGCACTTAAGTCTCAACAACTGAAAATAACTACAAACTGAAATACTATTATCTACAAAGCCTCTAAATTGACTGAAGATGGATGTTGGGACAGACCCCACAACATCCTAAAAGCTAAACTAATAAAGTAATGAAAAAGGATGTCCTCCAGAACGCAAGGAGGCTCACCACTAACTCTGGAACTCGGTCTGGATCAACGAAGAGCTGCGTGATGATCCTGGGTACCTGCGTCTACATCATAAAATGATGCAAACCAACTGGCATCAGTACATTGACTGTACGAGTATGCGAGTTGGACAGCTAAACGACGACTTAAGCTTGAGTGGATTAGATGAACTTACCTTGTGTTTGCTCGACTCTAGAATATACTTAACTTAAAGGATATACATATAAAGCAATTTAACACACATGCGAGATATATGTAAAGCTAAAAAGGATAGTAAATCAACTCCGT
Source organism: Solanum sitiens (assembly GCA_016801875.1). Lineage (NCBI taxonomy): Eukaryota > Viridiplantae > Streptophyta > Magnoliopsida > Solanales > Solanaceae > Solanum > Solanum sitiens. Next base: position 617,782 of record JABWTJ010000207.1, on the reverse strand, counting down.
TCGTTAAAGAAATGCAATAACAAATAGAACTTTACTTGTATATAAAAGTAATATAACTCTTGTGGGAGATTCTATAGCCGACAACCATCACTATGAGTGATGGTACAATGTCTTACCTCACGTTGCAAGAGGACCATCCAACACCTTTCCATCTGTATAAGACCTTACTCAACTTAGTGGATCCACTAGCTCTCCTTATATGATCATCTAAAAAGTATGATTGGTCAATTCCCATGGTGGCTACATGGTTTATATGGAGACTTCAGTTAATATGAACTCGCATCCCCACATCGGTTTTCAATACTACTCCCAAAATGTACTTTAGCTCATACTTTTAATAAAACTTCTTTCTTTGGATTGAGATAATTTTCTGAACCCTTTAGCTTTAATAAGCTCCTTTTGGAATCAATGTTCCCCTCTTTAGTTCAACACTCTTTTGGAACTTCTTAGTTCCTTTTAACTTAAATGTGAAAACATTTATAAACCTTTAGGGAGTACTTAGTTCCCTTATAGATTTTTAGAAATTAACTCAACTCTGGCTCTTTACTTAACTTGAAACTTAACTCTTAGGGAATACTTAGTTCCCTTATAGCTTTTAAGAATTAAACTCAACTCTTTACTCTTTCTTGACTTGAGCTTTAAGTCTTTAAAACAAAGTGAAAATGTTTGTGAAAGACTTTAGAAAACTTTAGAAACTTTACTTTGACTTGCTTTTATCTTCTAGTCTTGACTCTTAACCTTCCTTGAATTGAAGTATGGATTCAAGGGTCATGATATCATGTTTATGGATGATTTCATGATGTTTAGATGTACTCTAGAGTGTTGAAATCAACTAGGAATGAAGGGTACATCACTTAGGAACTAGTACGGAAAGAATAGGGAAAGAACGGGGTCCCAAGAGTCGGGGCGCACTGAGAGGCACGGAGCGCCAGGGCCTGACGGACAGAGGCTGTCCTCAGGCGCTCTGGCTGGCGCGGTGCGCCAGATCTTGACGGACAGACTCTGTCATAAGGTCTTTGGAGGCGCGGCGCCCCAGTGCCTATCAGATGGGTTTTCCGACTTTCTTCTTCATTTTTCATCTCTAAATCCTCCCGAACTCCTATGGATTCCACCCTAAACACTTAAGATCCTAATTAACTCCTTACTCAATAGTTTAGACCCAAAAACAGTATGGAAACAAGAACCCAAACTACTAGAGATCAACTACAAATGAACCAACAAGACCTTTAAACTTTTCATCAAGAACTTCAAGATTTACTTTCAATTAACTCTAAATTGCTGTATTGAATCAAATTGGGGGGTGGGTGAAAGAACCCAACACCGAATGATCTCACATACCTTGTTAGGGATCACCTCTGACGAAATCCACGAACGAATTCTTGGCGTTCTTGCGTCTTCTTCTCCCTACTCTTTTTTTCTCCTTTCTCTCAAAGCCCTAGCTTATTTTCTAAATGTGAAAACTGATTGGGATCATCTTAGACCCCAACTTATCACCCTTAAAACGAAAATAATAATTAATTTAGGAAAAGACCAAAGCACCCTTAACAAATCTGGATTTGGAACTTTCCCTGCTCAACAGTCCAACTTCTGAAAGTCATATATCCCTCATACGACCTCCAAAATTCACAAACTTAAAGTAGTTGGAAATATATTCCGACGAGATTTCCATCCATATAATGAACTCACCCAAACTGCTCTGGAGCTGAAGTTATGGCTGTTTTAAAATGACCAAAACTCACTTTTGAAATCTAGAATTTCCAGACTTCCTTACTTATTTCCAAATTTGATTCTTCTTGGTTTTCTTAGCGTAACCTTAGCTAATTCTAGACACGAGATGTTACAATATTTCCCCCTTGGTAACACTCGTCCTCGAATGAGAATTTTTTCACTAAGCTAAGGATAGTAACACCATTTCAACACTCAGCAACAAAAGCATGTAACAACATGTTCATACATAGCCTTATAAAGTGCTAAGAAGAGAATTTAGTTCCTTGATCCGATTTCTCTCCGGATTCAAAGAGATGTGGATATATCTTTTTCATATCCTCCTTTGTTTTCCAAGTCGCTTCTTCAACAAATTGGTTCCTTCAAAGGACCTTGATTGAAGCAACTTCCTTTGTCCTTAACCTGCGAACCTGACGATCCAAAATCTGAACCAGAACTTATTCATAGGACATGTTATCCTTGATCCCAACATTCTCTATTGGTACTATCAATGAAAGATCACCCAAACACTTCTTCAACATAGAAATATTGAATACTGGATGAACCGCTCCTAACTGTTGGGGTTGGTCCAACTCATAAGCCACATTCCCACTCTCTTGGAGATTATATAAGGTCCAATATACCGGGACTAAGTTTCCCCTTATTACCAAATCTCATAACTCCTTTCATGGGTGAAACCTTAAGATACACCCAATCATCTATCTCAAGCTCTAATGGCCCTCTCCTAACGTCTGTGTAGGATTTCTGGTGGCATTGTGTTGTCTTCAACCTTTCTTGAATCACTTTCACCTTTTCCATAGCTTGGTGAACTAAATATGGTCCTATCAATCCTGCCTCGCCAACTTCAAACCACCCAATAGGAGATCTGCACCTTCTCCTATAAAAAGCTACATATGGAGCCATTTGGATGCTCGAATAATAACTATTGTTGTACGCAAACTCAATGAGAGGTATATTATCATCCAAATTTCCCTTGAAGTTGATCACACAAGATCTCAACATATCTTCCAAGGTCTGGATAGTACGCTCGGCTTGTCCATCTATCTGAGGGTGAAAATCAGTACTCAAATTCACCTTTGAACCCAAATCTTTTTGGAAGGATTTCCAGATCTGTGCAGTAAATTATGCACCTCTATCTGATAACATGGAGGCTGGGACTTCATGAAGTCTTACTACTTCTTGAAGGTACAACTTAGCATAATCTTTAGCTGAATAGGTAGTCTTTACCGGCAAGAAATGGGCTGACTTTGTCATTCTGTCGACAATCACCCAAATAAAATCATGTTGCCTTCGCGATCTTGGCAAACCTGTGATGAAGTCCATATTAATCATCTCCCACTTCCATTCCGGATGTTCTATATTTTGAGATAAATCTCCAGCCCTTTGGTGTTCCACTTTCACTTATTGACAATTTGAACACTTGGCAACAAACTCAGCAATATCTTTCTTCATGCCTTCCCACCAATATACCTCTCTCAAATCATGATACATTTTGTTGGAACCTGGATGAATAGAATATTTGGAGCTATGAGCCTCTTCCAAGATCCTCTCATGGAGTCTATCCACCTTAGGTAAACATAATCTGCCTTGGTAATCCAGCATACCATCTTCCCCTTGTTTAAAGGCCAATACTCTTTGGTTGTGGACACTTGCCTTCAAATCAAGCAAAATAGGGTCTTGATCTTGCTTCTCCTTCACCTCTGAAACTAATGATGATTAAGCCCCATTGGTCACCACTATGCCTCCTTCTGTGGAGTCCATAAGGTTGACTCCCAATCGTGAAGTCGGTGCACATCTTTTTCTAACTCCCTCTTTCCTTCTTCAACATGGGAGTACTTCCCATGGAAAATCTGCTTAATGCATCAGTAACCACATTAGTCTTACCTGGGTGGTAAAGAATATTCATGTCATAATCCTTGAGTAATTCCAACCACCTTCTTTGTCTAAGTTTGAGCTCTTTCTGGGTGAACACATATTGGAGGCTCTTGTGGTCAGTGAATATATCCACATCAACACCATAAAAATAGTGACGCATATCTTCAGAGCAAACACTACTGTAGCCAATTCTAAGTCATTAGTTGGATAATTCTTTTCATGAACCTTCAACTGTCTGGAAGCATATGCTATGACCTTGTCATTATGCATTAGCACACAACCCAAGCCAACTATTGATGCATCGCAGTACACCACAAAGCCTTGAGTACCATCTGGTAAGGTCACAAGCTTCAGACTATTGAAACTTGATTGTCTTCTGAGTTAACTTGGTCAAAGGAGAAGAGATAGATGAGAATACTTTAACAAATCTTCTATAATAACCAGCCAAGCCCAAAAAACTCCTTATATCTGTTGGAGACATGGGTCTAGGCCAACTCTGAACTGCTTCAATCTTCTGAGTATCAACTATAATCCCTTCACCAGAAACAATGTGGCCTAATAATGCCACAGATTTAATCCAAAACTCGCACTTGGAGAACTTAGCATATAATTCCTTATCCTTCAAAGTATGAAGAAAAACCATAAGGTGACTAGCATGATCTTCTTCATTCCTTGAATAAATCAGTATGTCATCAATGAAGACGATTACAAAAAGATCTAAATAAGGTTTGAAGACTCTGTTCATAATATCCATGAACGCTGCAGGTGCATTCGTCAAACCAAAGGACATAACTAAAAATTCATAATGCCCATATCTTGTTCTAAACACTATCTTGGGAATATCACATTCCCTTACTTTCAACTGATGATAGACTGATCTGAGGTCAATCTTGGAAAAACAAGAGGCACCCTAATGTTGGTCAAAAATATCATCTATCCTTGGAACAGGATATTTATTCTTGATGGTCACCTTATTCAACTGATGGTAATCTATGAACATCCTAAGGGACCCATCCTTTTTCCTAACAAACAAGACGGGAGCGCCCTAAGGTGAGACACTTGGTCGGATAAAACCTTTATCTAATAGATCTTTCACTTCGTCGGATAAAACCTTTATATAACAGATCTTTCAACTATTCCTTTAGCTCTTTTAACTCTGCTGGTGCCATTCTGTATGGCCGAATAGAGATAAGATGAGTATCTGGTATGATGTCTATGCCAAAATCTAACTCTCTTTTGGGAGGGACTCCGGGTAAGTTATCAGGAAAGACTTTCGGAAACTCACTGACTATAGGAACTGACTTAAGGGAAGGTACCTCAACACTTGAGTCATTAACTCTGACTAAGTGATAGATACATCCCTTAGAAACTAACTTCCTCGCCTTAAGGTGCAAAATAAAATGACTCTTAAGCACTTCTGAACTACTAGCCCACTCTATGAGTCGCTCATTTGGAATTTGAAACTTGGCAACTCAAATTCTACAATCTATTGATGCATAACATGCATAGAGCCAATCCATACCCAGAATGACATCAAAATCTACCATGTCCAATTCTACTAGATCTGCCATGGTATTCTTGTGATTGATGGAAACAGGACAATCACAATAGACTCTTTCTGGTAGAATAGACTCCCTAACAGGTGTAGAAACACAAAAAGGTTCACAAAGTTTTTCAGGGAGAATGTCAAATTGACTTGTAAAATAAGGAGTTACAAAGGATAAACTTGCTACTGGGTCTAATAAAGCATAAACATCAAAAGTAAAAACTTTGATTATACCTGTGACAACATCTGGAGAGTTCTCTTGCTCTTGGCGGCTAGTGATTGCATAAAGGCAATTTGCCCCTCCGCCGGTACCAGACGTGGCTCCCCTAGGTGCAGCCCTGTTTGGTTGAGCAACTGACGAAGATTAGGATTTATTGCCCGGATTTTCACCACCTTGCTTATAATTAGGGAACACTTTTATGAAATGACCCTCTTGACCACACTTGAAACAACCTGTCTGGCCATCACGACATTTGCCAGGTGGATTCTACCACATCTACCACACGCAGAACTCCCACTACCTCTTTGTGTCACACTACCTTGAGATTGGGCCGGTCTAGCCTTGAAGTGTTGCGAATTGTGACCTCTTTAATCACCTTATTTTCTGGGTACAGATGCACTAGAAGATGATGGTGCATGTCCCTTTGATTTCTGGAATTGTGGTCTTCTTGAACAACCTTTCTGTTGGCGAGACTTATTCCCAATCTTTTCCTTCTTGTTTCGGTACTCTTCTCTATCCTTCACCTTCTCTTCATCAACTTGTTGAACATATACCATCGGCCTGGATATGTCCATGTCACCTATCAACATGGTATCCCTACCTTTCTTACTTGATGAGCGACAAATACCTGCAACAAACAGACTCATTCTGCTACTCATGTATTTCACCATCTCTGTAGCATAGCGAGATAGTTGAGTGAACTTCATACATATTCATGTACACTCATGTAGACCTGTTTCAGAGTAAGGAACTCCATAACCTTGGCTTCCTTTAGTTCGCGATGAAAGAACCTCCCCAAGAAGGCTTCTTCGAAGCAAGCCCAACTTGGATGTGGTGCATCCTCATCTCTACTATACTTCCATTGATCAAACTTAGCCACACTCTTTAGTTTATATGCAACCAATTCGACCCTCTCAGCATCCACCACATGCATTACCTCAAACACCTTCTTTAATTCCTCTACAAAGTTCTCCGGATGCTCAATAGGGCTTGATTTGGTGAAACTAAGAGGGTTCATTGTCAGAAAATCGCGAAATCTCGAGGTATCACCCCCTTCTTTTTGAGCTGCTCTTTGTTGCCCAAACTGGTTGGTCACAACATGACTTAACATCCGGATAGCTTCCCGGAATTCGGCATTGGTAACCTCTCCTTGGGGTTGCACCTCTTATGCATTTGGAACCTCTTGTTCCTCAACATTTGTTCGTGGTCGACCTCTGACTACTCTTCTTAGAGGCATGATGATCTGAAAAAATATACGTGTAAGCATGAATTAGAGAGAGACTTTTGAGATAAGCTCTTCGCACGAAAGGAACATGAAAGAAGGGAAACATTCCTAAATGTTGTAGCTTCCTAATCATAGATGTGGCGCTTCACACCGATGACTAAGACTCTATAGACACGACTTCATAGACTCCCTAGGACTCTTGAGCTCTTTGCTCTCATACCAAGTTTGTCACGCCCCGAGCTTACACCCTGGATGAGACTGACACTCAAAGACCATTGCTGGACCTCAAGAGTACCCTTGTCCTGGCTTACTTAACTCAGCAGAAGACAAAAGTCAGCTTAAGCAAGAATAAGACATGTTTACAGAAAATCACTTCATATAATAAATCTGGCCAAAATGGCACTTAAGTCTCAATAACTGAAAATAACTCCAAACTGAAACACTATTATAGACAAAGCCTCTAAATTGACTGAAGTGGGATGTTGGGACAGACCCCACAACATCCTAAAATCTAAACTAATAAAGCAATGAAAAAGGATGTCCTCCGTAATGCAAGGAGGCTCACCACTAACTCTGGATCTCGGTCTAGATCAATGAAGCGTTATGTGCTGATCCCGGGTACCTGCGTCTGCATCATAAAACAATGCAGGCCAACTGGTATCAGTACATTAAATGTACAAGTATGCAAGTTGGAAATCTAAACACAACTTAAGCTTTAGGGGTTTAGATGAACTTACCTTGGCTTTGCTCCACTCAATAATATACTTAACTCAAAGGATATACATATAAAGTAGTTTAAAACACATGCAAGATATATGTAAAGCTAAAAAAAACAGTAAATCAACTCTGTTCGTTAAAGAAATTCAATAACAAACACAACTTTACTTGTATATAAAAGTAATATAACTCTGGTGGGAGATTCTCTAACCGACAACCATCACTATGATCCTAAGTGATGGTACAACGTCTTACCTCACGTTTTAAGATGACCATCCTACACCTTGCCATCGTTATAGGACCTTACTCAACTTTGTGGATCCACTAGCTCTCCTTACGTGATTATCTAAAAAGTATGACCCATCAATTCCCATGGTGGCTACATGGTTTACATGGTAACATGAACTCGCTTCCCTACATCGGTGCTCAATACTTTTCCCAAAATGTACTTTATCTCATACTTTTAATAAAACTTCTTTTCTTTGGGTTGCGATAATTTGTTGAACCCTTTAGCTTTAAGAAGCTCCTCTTGGAATCAATGTTCCCCTCTTTAGTTCAAAACTCTTTTGGAACTTCTTAGTTACCTTTTAACTTAAATGTGAAAATATTTATAAACCTTTAGGGTGTACTTAGTTCCCTTATAGCTTTTTAGAAATGAACTCAACTCTGGCTCTTTACTTAACTTAAAACTTAACTCTGAGGGAATACTTAACTTCTAAAGCTTTTGAGAATTTAACTCAACTCTTTACCTTTTCATGACTTGAACTTTATGTCTTTAAAACAAAGTGAAAACGTTTGTGAAAGACTTTAGAAAACTTTACATTGACTTGCTCTTATCTTCTAGACTTGACTCTTAACCTTCCTTGAATTGAAGTATGGATTTCAAGGATCATGATCTCATGTTTATGGATTATTTCATGATGTTTAGATGTACTCTAGAGTGTTGGAATCAACTAGGAATGAAGGGTACATCACTTAGGAACTAGTACGGAAAGAAAGGGAAAGAATGAGGTCCCTAGGGGGTCGGGGCGCTCTGAGAGGCGCAGAGCGCTAAGGCCTGACGGATAGAGGCTGTACTCAGGAGCTTTGGTTGGCGCGGCGCGCCAGAGCCGACGGACAGACAGTGTCCTCAGGCGCTTTGGAGGCGCGGCACCCCATTGCCTATCAGACAGGTTTTCCGACTTTCTTCTTCGTTTTTCATATCCAAACCTTCCCAAACTCCCATGGATTCTACCCCAAACACTTAAGATCCCAAATTAACTCCTTAACCAATAGTTTAGACCCAAAAACAGTCTGAAAGAAAGAACCCAAACTACTAGAGATCAACTACAAATCAACCAACAAGAACTTATAACTTTTCATCAAGAACTTCAAGATTTACTTTTAATTAACTCTAAATTGCTTTATTGAATCAAGTTGGAGGTTGGGTGAGAGAACCTAACACAGAATGATCTCACATACATTGTTAGGGATCATCCCCGACGAAATATACGAACAAATTCTTGTCGTTCTTGCGTCTTTTTCTCCCTTCTCCTCTTGTCTCCTTTTTCTCAAAGCCCTAGCTTATTTTCTAAATGTGAAAACTGATTAGGATCAGCTTAGAACCCAACTTATCACCCTAAAAACGAAAATAATAATTAATTTAGGAAAAGACCACAACACCCTTAAGAAATCCGGATTTGAAACTTTCGCTGCTCAATAGTCCAACTTCTTAAAGACATATCGCCCTCATACAACCTCCGAAATTCGAAAACTTGATGTCGTTGGAAATATATTCCGACGAGCTTTCCATCCATATATAGAAATCATCCAAACTCTTTCTGAGATGGAAGGTATGACCTTTTGAAAATGAACAAAACTTACTTTTGAAATCTGGAAATTTTCCAAATTTCCTTACTTATTTCCAAATTTGATTCTTCTTGTTTTTCTTAGCTTAACCTTAGCTAATTCTAGACATGAGATGTTACATTGTTGAAGGTACAGCGTGTGGGTGAGGTGGCCTATGAGTTGGCATTGCTTGCGGAGCTAGCTTCTGTCCATCCAGTCTTTCATGTATCCATGTTAAAGAAGTGCCTAGGTGATCCAGCATCGATTCTACCTATGGAAGGTTTGGGGGTCGATGAAGACTTGTCCTATGAGGAGGTACCTGTTGAGATCTTAGACAGACAGATCAAGCGGCTGAGGAACAAGGAGATTGCCACAGTGAAGGTGTTGTGGAGAAATCATCTTGTTGAGGGTGCTACGTGGGAGGCTGAGGCCAACATGAGATCCTGTTACCCTCATCTTTTCAGCTCTTGAGGTTAGACTTCCTACTCTTAAGTCTAAGTTTCCTTATCTCTCCATATTTTGTTGCTATTGCTTGACTGTGCATAGTGATTATGTTATGATCTGACTGGCATTACGCTATATAGTGGTAGTGTCATTCGGGGACGAATGTTCTGAAGGGGGGGATAATGTAACAACCCTAAAAATGAATAAGATAAGAAATGCTTAATGTGTCAAGAATGCCTTCGATTAGACCAGGGCTCACACGGATTGATGCGCGTAGAACCAGACCTCGAAACCCTTGCTACAGCCAAGCCAACTCACTTGGGGAGTTAGTTGATCTTGGAAAGGTTGGGTCCAACCATGTAGGGCTCTCGAATACGAAGATTTACTCGAAGGAGTCTTTACCGGACTTAAAAAGAGGAAATCTTAGGTTTGAAGGGTCTAGGGGTAAAATGGTCTTTTTCCTGGCTAAGGGTAGTATCGTAATTACCCTAAATATATAATTAATTATTTATTTAATAAGGGGCAAATTGGGGAGAGAGAGACGAAATGGAGCTCTTGAAGTTAAGTCTTGCTCCACCCGGGTTCGAACCTAGGTGGGAGCAATAATTTAAAGTGATTTTTTTTTTTGGTGAATTAATTTAATAAATTAATAATTAATTTCTGATTTAAAAAGGAAAAATCAGATTTTATTATTAATTATTATTTATTTATTAATAAATATGTTTTTATGACTAAGTCTCCTAGTTGACTAAATCTAAACTACTTCACCTCTTTTAACTCTCTCTCACGCTAATCTCTCTCACGTTTCTCCATTTGTTTTTCACGATTGCTCTCTGCCTAAACAACTACAAGAACAGAAAAATTACTAGGTTCTTCACACTTGAAGAACTCACACGAAAATATAAGAAAACAAGCTAAGTGAACATGTTAGGCAAAGAGAGGATTTTTCTGTCGAACGTTTTGTGTTGAAAACTTTGATTGGACGTGAGTTTTGGAGAGGCTTTGGGCAGCAACTTCAAGGTTTGAACATCATAATAAGGTATGGATTTTCTTCTATCTTGGCCCCTTTCCCAAGAGACCCCTTAAGGTTCATGTTATTCATTCGAAAACTACGATTGTTTCCCCTTTTGCATGCCCCTGTCACTAGCTCCCAATGAATCGTAGGTTGGGTATGATTGCTGGTACATTTAGGTGTATGTTATGATTTCGTGATGAACATGATTTTGTTTGTATACTTGAAATCGTAGGAAAGACAACCATGTATTCGAAAGTTTGTGCAAGTGTGTGTATGTGCAAAAGTATGTTACATTGAATGAAGTTCTCTGTGTAATGCTCCAAAAAGTTTAATGTATTATGGTTGTATTTTACGTGTATAAACTAAGGTAAGTCGTGATATTCATATGAAATGTTATGTGGCTGGATTGAGGGAGGAATTCTTGGCTAAACGAATCCATGAAAATGCACCTAAAACGTTATAAATGAACCATGAAATTTCCCTAAGAACTAATGTGTAATTTGATGAAAAAGGTGTAGAAAATTGTGGAATAAATTTCTAGAACCTGGAAATAGGCTTTAGAAAGAATCTGGAAATTTTGGACGTCAAAAAAATAAAAAACAAATAAGTGAGGCCTGCAGGGATCGAACCCAGGACCTCACTAAAGCTTACCTAACAAATAAACAAAAAAAATGGGTGTTAGGCGGGGGTCGAACTGGGGCAGTGATCAAAGAATATCGCCAGGCAAAAAAGGGATAAAATAAATTGTTGTTGTGGGGTTTCGATCCCACAACACGGAAGACCTTGTTAAATTTTAAAAAAATAAATATATAAGGTCGTGGGGGGTCGATCCCACGCCCCTCAGCGAATGTAGAAATTAATAAAAAAGGAAAGGGGGTCGTGGGGAATCGATCCCACGCCCCTCAACGCCTGTAGTAATAAAATTTAAAAAAAAGGAGGCTGTGGGGGATCGATCCCACAACCCCTTGGTCAGTAGCGAATAAGGGCATAGGAGAAGGATAGAAAATTCTTTAAAACTATGGGGTCGTGGGGAATCGATCCCACGCCCCCCAGTAAGCTGTAGCAGTGTTGAAGGAGAAGGAAAAATGAAAATAAAAAGATTGTGAGGCATGGGAATTGAACCCACGACCTCTAGGTAGCCTCCGAAATTGGAGAAAAATAAAGAGAGGTTATGGGGGTTTGATCCCACAACCTCTTGGTCCATGCGAATTGGACAAGAAATTTAAGATGAAAAATAAAAGGGGCTGTGGGGGTTCGATCCCACAACCCTTCGTCCAACTAAGAGTAGAAAAGGAGAAAAATAAAGAGAGAATGTTTATGTTGGGGTTCGATCTAGGGTCCCAATGTCATGAAGACTAAAAATAAAGTCAAGGAAAAATGTAAGTATTGCCCAAGGGGTTCGAATTTGGGTTCCCTTGCCCAAATTTCCGTATTGATACATAAGTCATACGTGAATTAAATATTCAAGAATAATACCACCTACTTAGATCGAAATCAAGATCTTGCCACACATACAAGATACATAAGTCTTATACTACATAATCTTAGGAAGATATGAGTCACTTAACGAACTATGAATGAAGCCTCATGGCTTGTATGTATAGACCCATAAGTCTAGCATACGTTTAAAAATAAGTGAACCTAAGATGTATGTAATGAAATGAAGAAACCCTATAAGGGTTAAGTAAGAGTGTGAAACACACAAATGGCCAAGTACATTGGCATATGATGAAATGAACATTCACGTAAAATGGGGTGAGTAATTATGAAGAGCAAATGTGCTAATGCTAATGAATGTGGTGAAAACATGATATGAGGCTAATGTAAAAGATGAGAACAATCTCAAATGAGCCTAAGTAAATTTTACCAAAACGTACTCACCTATGAGAGTGTAAAGTTAATGAAGAGACCACTCTCTATGAACACTCTAATGAAAGTATTGAGATTAACACACTTAATACTAATGATGAGATAAGATATCATCTATTGAGCTATTATGTCCTCATACTAGAAGCCAGCTTCCATGACGTATGAGTTGAATGTAATGGAACTTTATACTGAGCACCGATAGACTAGCTATAGGGCGGAGGTTCACGTAACTCTCATGAGATGAGACTGTCCGGCTTGCCGGGTATGGGTCTCCTTATATCTCCTGGTCTTCAAACCTATACTGCCAATATAGGGATCTGGCGGGGTTAAATTCCCATGTACGCTAGCATGTTTTGGGTCACCTTGGCCGGTGATTCCACCTCTTTTCGGTGTGGGGGAGACACTGGATTTCATGATGTTCACATGATCTATGTCGGTTAATGTTAAAGTTCCCAATGAATGAATGAGGCCAGCCTCAAATGATACACATAATGAAATGAATAATACCAAAGGTGTTAGGTTAGGATAATCAAGAGGTGAGCTTGACTCAAGTAATGACACTAGGTTATTCTTGATAATTTCATAGCAAACCCGATGAAAGTCTTAAATTACACCGTAGGTATAGTTGGTCTTCACACTGGCCTATGAACGAAATGAAATGAAGTACGTATGAATGAATGAAGCAGACTTTGTGTTTACTAATGAAGACTCCCTAGTTGAGGTCCCATATGTTGAGCCCTCATTTTTGGAAAGTCTTAATGTCAAGTCCATGAATGAATGTTATGAAAAATGTTATGTGCTATATGTTATGTGATAAGTCTTATGTGTAAGATGTTATGTGCTGTGTGCAATATGATAAGTATGATGATGCATGTTATTCTCATGGCATGACTTTCCTAATCCAAATTTGGAAATCTCACTGACTTTCCTAATCCAAATTTGGAAAGTTCACTAACTTTCCTAATCCCAATTTGGCAAGTCCACTGACTTGACTTTCCATAATCATGTTGTTAGGAAAGAGCTATTCTTCCTCATGCATGTCCTTGGTGTGTGCTTGCATATACCTATACTTAGTACAAGTGTGTACTAATCCCATACAACTCTATATTTTTAGGTGCAGGCACAGGTGGATGCTAGATCTTACAGGTTGACGTTGCAGCTATCCGGACGTGGAGCTTTCATCCGGACTTGGTAGGCCCTCATGCTTTCGAGGATGTCTACCGTTATTATCTAGCTTAGATGTAGGCTTTAGCTAGTGGAGCATGTTCCACTAGTGTTTGTTTCCATTTTTATTTCAGACATTGTATTGGTGCCATTTTGGCAATTATACATTTATTACAGTATTGCACTGTTTCTTTCATTTGATTATCTCTATATTAGATGGTTGATTTGTGAACGCCCATGATGTTAAGTTTAAAATGTTTAGCATCAAATAATAAAACATAAAGTTCAAATTTTCCCCTAAAATTAACCTAGATGAAGTAAGAATGACGTATGTAGGCTTGTCTGCGACCTCTGAGAGGTCAACGACGCCGGTCTCCTCTGGGGTCTAGATTCTGGTCGTGAAAAACACGTTGCTGCATAACTCATCCCATAAAATCAATCATATTAATTGATTAGTCACTCCATTAACCTTCTTTCCACCAAATCTAACCAACCCATCCCAACAGTACTAACACAAAGAGGATCAAATCACTTTTTATTCATAAGTAAAATATTATTTTGTTGCTACTTTTGCAGGTGCGTCACACCACTACATATACAAATTGAGAAATTTTGAAGTCTTACCAGAAAGCAATCGTACCCCTTTAGCAATCCGTGCTCTTTGCCCTAAATTTTTTCTGGAGTTTATATTTTATTTTCTATTGTTTCTGAGTAATGACCCAGAAAATATTAAACCCTTTTTACTTAGTTGATTCCATACATGGGCCAAGTGGTAACTATTAATTATGGATATGACTCACTAACTATTCAACAATAATACTAATTTAATAAAATTTCATCAACTAGATACTCGTAGCTATCACATAGTTTAAATTACCACTCTAAATTTTTTGGAAAAAAGTCAAAATAGTCCTAGTTCTCGAAACGACCTAGCGGGTCGTCACATCACCTACCACTTAAACAAACGTTCGTCCCCAAATAAAAAAAAAGGACTCACCTGAACGCTAAAAAAACTGAGGATATTTACTCCTCGTGTCTGACTAGGTCTCCCATGTAGCCTCCTCCACTAGACGATGCTTCCATTGAACCTTTACTAAAACAATCTCTTTTGACCTCAACTTTCGAATTTGCCTATCCAAAATGGTAATCGGCTCCTCGTCAAAAGTCAAATCCTGATCAAGTAACATTAAAACACATGAGCACTACCTTGATGATTTCTTCAGCATCGAAATATGAAATAAAGGATGGACTCCTGACAAACAAGGTGGAAAAGCCAACTGATAGGCCACCTCACCAATACGCTCCACAATCTCGAAAGGACCAATATACATTAGGCTCAACTTTCCCTTCTTTCCAAATCTCATCACACCCTTCATGGGTGAAACCTTCAATAGAACCCTCTCTCCAACCATAAACTCCAAATCACGAACCTTTTGATTTGCATAACTCTTTTGCCTACTCTGAACCATTAGAAGTCTATCTTTGATCAACTTGACCTTGTCCAAGGACTCCCTCAACAAATTTGTACCCCACGGTCTAACCTCAAATACATCAAACCAACCAACTAGAGATCGCCATCTCCTACCATAAAAATCCTCAAAAGGTGCCATCTCAATGCTAGAATTGTAACTATTATTTTAAGCAAACTCTGCTAATGGAAAGAACTGATCCCAGTGACCACGAAAGTCAATCACACACGCCCGCAACATGTCCTCAAGAACCTGAATAGTCTATTCAGACTGGCCATCAGTCTGAGGGTGAAAGGTTGTACTAAGATCCACCCAAGTGCCCAACTCCTTGCATAGACCGCCAGAAAAGAGATGTGAATTGGGTCCCACAATCTGAAATAATAGAAATAGGAACCCCATTTAAATGAACTATCTCTCGAATATATATCTTCGCTAACTTCTCTGAATTATAGGTAGTATGAGCTGGTACAAAGTGTGAAGACTTTGTCAGTCGATCCACAATGACCCATATAGCATCAAACTTACCTAGTTTGTGGCAACCCTACCACAAAGTCCATAGCAATACGCTCACACTTCCACTCAGGTATAGGCATCCTCTAAGTCACACCTCCGGGCTTTTGGTGTTTATACTTTACTTGTTGACAATTCAAACACCGAGATATAAAATTTACTATGTCCGTTTTCATACGACACCACTATTAATGTTTCTTCAATTCACGATACATCTTAGTAGCCCCTGGATGAATAGAGTACCTCGAACTATGAGCCTTCTCCATGATCAATCTAGTCAAATCACCTATTTGAGGAACACATATACAACCTTTAATCCTCAAAACTCCATCACTATCAAGAATTTCAACCTTGGGTTCTCCTCGTAACACTTTGTCTCTAATCTTACATAAATAACCATCATCAAACAGTTGAGCCTCAATCTGCTCCAACAAGGATGACCTAACCTTCATATAAGCCAACATCTTACCAAATTCTGAAATATCATGTCTCACAAAGCTTTGTCCAAAGATTGAACATCTCTAGCTAAAGGGCGCTCACAAACTTGTAACATGTCTAAACTACCGATTTGTAGAGTCTTAGTCATCGGTGTGAAGCGTGCCACGTCTATGATTAGGAGTCTACAACATTTAGGAATGTTTCACTTCTTTCATCCTATTTCGTGCGAAGAGTTTATCTCTAAAAGTCTCTATCTCTAATTTGTGCTTACATGTATTTTCAGATCATCATGCCTCCAAGAAGAGTAGTCAGAGGTCGTCCGTGAATAAATGTTGAGGAAGAAGAGGTCCTAAATGCACCAGAAGTGCAACCCCAAAGAAAGGTTACCAATGCTAAATTCCGAGAAGTTATCTGTATGTTGAGTTAGGTTGTGACTAACCAAGTCGGGCAACAGAGAGGATCTCGACAAGAAGGGACTGATACTTCAATAGTTCATGATTTTCTTAGGATGAATCCTCTTAGTTTTACCGGATCAAGCACTACTGAAGATTTGGAAAACTTCATGGAAGATTTAAAGAAGGTATTTAAAGTGATGCATGTGGTCGATGTGGAGAGGGTTGAATTGGCTGCATATCAACTAAAGGGTGTGGCCATAACTTGGTTTGATCAATTGAAAAATGGTAGAGTTGAGGATGCACCACACCCAAGTTGGGCTTGCTTTGAAGAAACCTTCTTGGGGAGGTTCTTTCCTCGCGAACTTAAGGAAGCCAAGGTGACGGAGTTCCTTACTTTGAAACAGGACTCCATGAATGTACATGAGTACGTGATGAAGTTCACCCAGCTATCTCGCTATGCTCCAGAGATGGTGAAAGACATAGGAGCAGAATGAGTCTGTTTGTTACAGGGTTTGGTCGTGCTTCAAGTAAGAAAGGTAGGGATGCAATGTTGATAGGTGAAATGGACATATCCAGGCTGATGGTAACAAGTTGAAGAACAGAAGTTGAAGTATAAAGATGAGTATCGAACAAGAAGGCAAAGACTGGGAATGAGTCTAGCCAACGGAAAGATGGTTCAAGTCGACCACAATTCCAGAAATCAAAGAGGCATGCACTATCACGTGCTAGTGCACCTGCGCCCAGAAACAGAGGTGAGTATAGTGGCCATAGCTCGCAGAACTTCAAGGATAGACCGACCCAATCTCAAGGTAGTGTGACACAAAGAAGTAGTGTGATTTTTGCGTGTGGTAAATATGGTAGGACCCACCCCGACAGATGTCATGATGGTCAGACCAGTTGCTTCAAATGTGGTCAAGAGGGTCACTTCATGAAAGAGTGCCCTAATGACAAGCAAGGTGGTGGAAATCCAGGCAATAGATCCCATTCTTCATCAGTTGCTCCACCAAGTAGGGTAGCACCTAGAGGAGCCACTTCTGGTACTGGCGGAGGGACAACTCGCCTCTATGCAATTACTAGCTGCCAAGAGCAAGAGAACTCTCCAGATGTTGTCACGGGTATGATCAAAGTCTTTGCTTTTGATGTTTATGCTTTATTTGATCCAGGAGCAAGTTTATCCTTTGTAACTCCTTATTTTGCAAATCAGTTTGAAATTCTCCCTGAAAAGCTTTATGAACCTTTCTATGTTTCTACACCTGTAGGTGAATCCGTACTAGCAGAAAGAGTCTATCGTGATTGTCCTATTTTTTTCCGTCGCAAGAATACCATGGCTGATTTAATAGAGTTAGACATGGTAATTTTGATGTCATTCTAGGTATGGACTGGATTCACACTTGTTATGCATCAATAGATTGCAGAACTCGAGTTATCAAGTTTGTTGATTCCAAATGAGCCAGTCATAGAGTGAGCTAGTAGTTCAACAATGCCTAAGGGTCGTTTCTTTTCGTACCTTAAGGCGAGAAAGTTAGTTTCTAAGGGATGTATATATCACTTAGTCCGAGTTAATGACTCAAGTGTTGAGGTACCTTCACTTCAGTCAGTTCCTATATTTAGTGAGTTTCAGGAATTCTTTCCTGATGATCTACCAAGAGTCCCTCCCGAAAGAGAGATAGACTTCGGCATAGACGTCATCCCAAATACTTGTCCCATCTCTATTCCGCCATACAGAATGGCACCAACAGAGTTAAAAGAAATAAAAGAACAACTGAAAGATCTGTTAGATAAAGGCTTCTGTCACGACCCGAATTTACCCCCTAGAAGTTAGGGAGAACCCTTGGATCATGACCGGGCGTACTTGACCCCTTGGGATCTTGTACAATCCCTTTTAACTATCGTTCATTACATAAGACATGAAAAGTAGTGAAGAATTAAAACTTTTACGATAATTAATATAAAAAAAATTCTTTTATAAATACATAGAAAATTTCATCGTCACAAGCCAAATTAAAGACACGTCATAAATAACTTAGGGACAATCCCCTTCACATTTAAAGAAATACATAATAAGTCATAACATAAGGAAACTAAGAAGGTAGGAATTATGCCCTCGGATATATGAGGACACACTTTGTCTTGAGAGGAACTTTCCCAAGCTCTGCCTTCTAGACTTCAACCTTGCTTCCAAAACCTATACTAATAGAGTATAGAAAAGTATGGGGTTAGTACAAATAATGTACTAAGTATGTCATATGCAAAAACATGCAAAAAGGGACATTTTAGTAAAATAACGTTTCATGCCAAATAATTAAAACAATCATGAATTTAGAAGTAAAACAACATAAGAAACATCATTTAACACTTAGAAAAGGATTTCCATAATTTTAACAAAAGGAAGCACTTTACAGTAACCTTTCCAAATTTTACAGTGAACTATCTAGCTTTTACAGTGAAATTCCTTTAACATCTCAGTGAACTAAAATGACTCCAAAGTAGTGGACTTCCAAGGTATTACCAATGAGTAAGTGAACTCATTTATGTCGGAGTTTTCCTAACTAAGGTCATCCTAAGACTCACTAAGGCAAGATATGAAGGAAGTACACATATGCCTCCTTCAATACACAGCAAAGCGATCCTCAAGATTACCCCCTTTTTGGCGTACTCACCTCGGGAGAAAAATCCGCCACTCAATGGCAATACAATAGAAGAACACCCAAACAACACACAAAGACTTCCCTTTCGGAATGCCTACTTAGTGCAATGAGTAGATGGCGTCCCATACCACCACCTACCCTAATTAGTACACTCTTTTAGAAGGCTTGGCACAAAGACTCCCCTTTCGGAAGGTCCTACGTAGTGCAATGGATAGATAGCGTCCCATACCACCACCTACCCTAAGTAGTACGTTCTTTTAGGGGACTTAGTTCATTCATTTAAAATAAGACTCACCTAGATTCCCCTTTCGGAATGCCTACCTAGTGCAATGGATAAATAGCATCCCATTCCACTACCTACCCTAAGTATCACACTCTTTTAGAAGACATAGGACATTCATTACTTTTGTGGGAGTTAGCTTAACTGACATAGACCATGAGAGTTAAGGGATAAGGATATTGCTACTAAGGAATTCATTCTCTACTAACGAGGAGTACTCAACTCAACAGGTACATTGGAATACAACATCTCAACTCACGAAGTGTAACCACCTCTTCTTCATATCCTCTCGGTGCTGGACATAACTTCCCTCGGATTCTCAACATTATAAACTATAGGTTAAGGATAACTAGTGAACACCACATCTCAACTAATGAAGGGAATTCATCCTCTAACCTATCTTAGAAAGCTCTTAGGATATAGCGGGGTTGCTACTAAACACTTCATCTCAACTCACGAAGAGTTTTCACCCCAAAACTCCTCTTTTCACTTAACATAGCTTCATTCATTCATTCATGTGTGAGTGTGTGTGTACATGTGAGCACACCTTGCACATAAACATCATTTCATTTACATTTAACTTCTATACAAGCTTAGAACTTCCTTCATCACATCACACACTTTATATGATTCACATAATCATATAAGTCATTTAGACATAATCCTTAACATAGTTCTCATAACAAGCTTCATAAAACAATTAACAAGAATAACTTCATTTAAGCATACTCTCTAGTCTACTTCACATAATAGCTTCATAAGGCACATTTAACAAGAGTAACATTATTATCATCTTACTTCTCATAACAAACCTTCATGGAAAAATCCCTTGGATGGTTGGTATAGCTAGGTTTGGGATGTCATGTTGATGACGAGGTTGAATTCGTGGGGATAGAAAGGGCTAACTAAGCATGATGATAATAAGGTTTGACTATGAATTATGGTTGGAATACAACTATATGATAAGGTTTGTTGGGTAAAAGGATTTTGTATGGTAATAATGACTTTTTAGTATCTATGGTTATGGTTGCTATTATTTGGTAAGTAGTGTGGTTTTATGATAAATTTTATGAGGAGTTGGATGTCGCTCGAATAGAATTAGAAAAAAAAAAGTTGAAGTCATAATAACAAAAATAGTGGGATGTAGTTTCGCTTTCAGAAAGATGTGAGAGCCCGAATATTTTCTCTTATTACAAGGTCTAAAGAGGTATCTTAAAAGGGATTAAGAATTGGGTTCAGAGATATGTGGTTTAACCAGTTTTGCTTTGGTTATGGTAATAGTTTCACGAGTTCATCAGATTGGCTAAAAACTATTTGGATAACACTTGAGAAAATGTGTACATACGTTCAACTCGAGTGTAATTTTAAATTCTTTTGTGATTTTGAGTTTGATAACAAGTATGATTGAATTTTAGTGGAGCATATGATAAGATCGATAGTGTGGCAACCAATGATAAGCTAAGATACATGAATTCATAGAAAAAAATAATTTCCAGGTATGAGCTTATGTTAATATGTAATGGGATTGTGTTGCGTGGCTGGGATAAAAAAAAATTCAAGTTTTCCATGATGAGTTTATGGCCGTGGTAGTATGTTTTGTCAAGGTGTGGATTGGTAAGGTAAGAAATGATCGATTGCATTGAATATTGAGTATTTGGAAGGACTTGTATATGTTCTAAGTCATAAATTGTGTTATTTTTATTTTCAAAGAATCTAAGGAAGGGTTCCATTTAAAGCCTTTATTTTGATGATAAGGTAAAAATATTAGACGTTGTAGGCCCAATAATAAAATTGGAGAGCGCGTCAACAAAAAGAACAAAAGTCTGGTGTATTGAAGGGTTCAAAATATTTAGAATTTTGTGTCATGGGAAGAATTTAAGAAAAGTGAAGGAATAAGAACTCTCGTATAAGGCTTTGGTTTGTAGTTGAAGGATTTATTGATTTATGCGTATGAGTATAGATATGACTCTGAGATGTGAACTAGTTCGGTATAGACGTACTAGAAAGTTATCATCAACTTTTCTAAAGATTAAGTTTTTGGTTGGGTGACAAGCAACTAGGTGTGAAAGATTCTTTGTTGTTATGTCGAGGTTGATTGTTCAAATTATGATAGATAACTTAAGTATACGTAAAAATATGGACCTATAGTTATAGAGTGTTATTAAGGATTTTGCGGGGATTGAGACTACTATATTTATGAGACAACATAAATTGTTATGATATGTTACATAGACATTTGATGGTAAGTAGAGGTTAGAGCTTATAGTATACATAAATATTGGAGTGACCAAGGATTTCGTTAAGTTTTGGCATGACATACATGATGGTATGAATGGTAGTTGAAATAGTATGTAAAAAAGAAAAAAACAATTATGTGAAGTTGACATTGAGTTTGATTCAATGGTTATATCTCGATGATAAGGTACTTTTAGATCTGGAATTGGTGTTATCAGTCTTAGGTATTACCTGTATTTGTCATGAAATACTTAAATGGAAAGAGAGGGAGTCATAGTTCAAAATTTTTGAAGGTGATAATGTGTTTGCTAAGAAGACTTTCATACTAGTGACAGTTGAGGGTAAGGTAAATGAATAGTGTGCCTATGATAATATGTTAGTATTAATAGTGTTGACCTTAATGAAGTACGGTGAAGAGCATATGTGGTTTGATAAAATAAATATGTGAACAATTATAATCAATACTAGATTGGTGATTGTAGGTAGCTAGAAAATCAAAGAGATAGAGCCATATGAATGAAAATGTTTGATATGGACACTATGAAGAAGTATCTAGTGTTATTCGACTTTTGTTTTTTATATTCTTATATGACCATCTACTTCATTTTAGATATGGTTTGGACTGTGATTCGCTACCTATACCCAACATGTATTTTCATATCTATGGGTGAATTTCTAGTGGTGGATCGGGTGTACCGATCCTATTATTGTCGTCTTGGTAGGGTGGCATCCTTGTTTAGACTTATGCATTTTAGTTAGCTAAGACTTGATATTGTTTGGGATAGTTGAAGTATACTAGTGATTCTACACACACAACCTTGCTTATGAGAACTTATATAAGAGCTACTATGAAGAGTTACAATTGTGTAAGAGTATTGTCAGAGGTTCTGCATTCTGAACTGTATCACTTGTTGGTTATTTACTTGATATTGTTCTTATTTGGGTTAGATAAGTATAATTCTCCCTTTATGAGTATCTAATGTCTAGAGATCCAAATTTTATAATTTAAACTCGAAAAAAAAATTATGTTTTGAAAAGAGACTTTTGATAAGATTTGTGATTGTTTATGCATTATGAGTGTTTAGTGGTTGATTCAGGCTTACTTACGGTTGTAACCAAATTTGATTTAGAAGGTTATCTTGGTTATGTGAGAAAAGATTCGTCATGAGGGTTGCATTAAGTTCCAGGGTGTTTCGATTTAAAATTGAGTTTATGGGTTAACTTGTGGTTTGATAATCACACTTAATTTATAGATCATCCAAAGTTTCATTCGAAAGCTCAGTTATTAGTAGTTGATCTTGATGGAATGGTGTAAATGAGAAACTCACTTGGAGATATGAACACCGACTTGTAGGTCATAACTTGGACTTTTGGTAACGTTGGTTACTGTTCCTTTTCATTCTTTATGTTCGAGGATGAACATGATTTTTAGTTGTGGATAATGTAACGATCCTCTTAGTCGTTTTATGAATTTTAACAATTGTTTTTTTATTAACCTTTTTAGTAGAGTTTATAAGTAATTTATTGCTTACAAGAATGAGTGACATGATTTTTGAATTTAATGAAGGATTATTTTGTTGCTAATAATAATAGAAAAGAATAAATAAATAAATAATAAAAGAAATAAGGGCAAAGCCCTATATTGTTGAAAGTCACGAACAGAATATATTGCGGCCGATGAAGGAAGTTTCTATGTTTCTGAGTGGACATCGATATTTCTAATTATTCCAGGTAAAAGAGAACAAGTTAGCGAATTTATTTTGTATATTAATTGTTGAGAAGCATGAATATAATTGTTTTATTATAATGGATAAAATTGAAAAATAGAACATATTTTTATTTGATTAGAAACTATCGTATTTCATCTTATTGTTACTGCTGCCATCCTACCACGTGATTCCTTAAGAATTTGGAGAAAATTATAGAATTGGTGACTTAGTAATGATTGGATGATGATTACTTAATAATTATGGACATGGCATTAAATTAGTTTTTTTCTCTAAGCATGTATTTTTGTTGTTTTCTTTGGCCAGTATACCATGTTTTTCCGAAGTATTGTTATTCATTAATGGTGGATGATAATCTGGTTCCCAATTTCTTTGGTATATTGGATGAGTGTAATTAAATATTGACATATTACTTTATCTGAAAACTAATAGGATTGTATTATTTGGAGAAATTGAGATTTAACCCTAGACTTGAAATTTAAAAGTATGATAATTGGCATCAAAAGTTAGGAACTTAAATTTAGTTTTCCGTATGTTTTTGGGTCTAGACTAGACACATAGTAGTAAAAGTGTTGTTAGTTTTGAAGCCTAATTGTGGTCATTTATTTGAATAGATTGCTTTGAGTTGGAAGTTCAACGAAAAGAGGAGGCTCAAGTCCCAATGATTGTTTGACTATTTGAGGCAAGTGAATTTCTAAACTCTTGCTAAGTGTATCGAATGCGTGCATTTTCCTTGTGGTATATGTTTGGGAGTAAGGGGACTTGGTGATGGGTTGACTGTCTACATTGATTAATTCTAATGATGAAAAAGAGGTAACAAAAGGCAACGTGATTAATTGCTTATGTCTGATGTGTTGAGAAAGGTTTGAAGACTTGTTGAATCATTGTTGAGGTGATATTATGTTTGTGTTACTGTGAATTGTGCAATGTTATGAAAATGGTCATCTTCTCATTATTTTTGTGAACATAACATTTGTATTATTCTGAGACATGGTTGTGACAAGTGTTATATTCATTGAGAAAGAATGAGAACTTAAAGAGGATGTACCATTTCGAGAGTGTATCGCGCGCCGCGATGAATACTATATTTTGAGGGACGTATCACGCGCCGCGATGGATACTATATTTCAAGGGACGTATCGCGCACCGCGATGGTTACTATTATTGAGGGTCGTGTCGTACGCCGCGACAGATGCATGGACAGAATGCCCCCCATGGGTCCCGGACTAAGAGACAACGGGTGTGTATCACTAGGTCAGACATGCATCATTATGCTTGAAATTGCATTCCATTGCATTGCACATGCTTATCATTAGTGAACTTGATATTGTGTTTTGCTGATCTCGTGAATGCCTTTCTGTGGAACTTGTGATTGATGAATACTAATCTTGTTGTTGAGGATATAAAATTTGTTAAAGTGTTGTTGTTGAGGATATGTAATTTGTCCAAGTGTTGTTGTTGAGGATATGTAACTTGTCTAGGTGTTGTTGTTGAGCTATGTGCTATGTAAATTGTGAGTTGTTAGGTTGGACTGATTTTTATGTAGGTTGTAGTTTTGGAGGTTAGGTTGGGGTGGTAGGAGTACCCGTATTTCATCCCCTTAGCTTGTGTTTAGAGGTTTACTTGTTGAGTACCGTGTGGTTTGGTACTCACCCCTTGCTTCTATAATTTTTTGTAGGTTACTAGCCCGGGCCTTTATGATATATTCTCTTCTTAATAGAGGCTTCCTGGAGATTTGTGAGGTAGTTTTTGGTCATCTCAGCATACCTCCTTACTCCTGTTTATGATTTTGTTCTACTCTAGAGACAATATCATATGAGACTTATATTTTCTTTTGATTCAGTTGTAATACTTTAGAGGCTTGTACACGTGACAACCAGGTTTTGGGCTATAATGTAAGTTGATAGTAAATTTTCCGCATTTTATTGTAATAGTTGAGTTTTAGGCTGACTTGTCTTGGTGGGATAAGACGAGTGTCATCACGTCCATTTTTTTGGGTCGTGACACTCTATCCTACTTCACATAATAGGTTCATATGTCACATTTAACAAGAATAACATTATTATCATCTTACTTCACATAACAAGACTTCATGGCCTCATTCACAATAAACTACTAACTTTACATTCATACAATTCAAGTAAACACCGCCACCAACAAGGTGGACCATACCACTCAAGAGCATTTCAAAATTAAAGCTAAACAACATAACCAACTTACACTTTAATCCAATCTTTCATCACCTATAACATTTTTCTCAACATTTCATCATAATATATCCCTTGGGGCAGAAGCTAAACAACAATATAAACTCAAAGAAACCAAAGCTTAAAGACTACAAATTCATGCTCATTTAACCCATTCCTTAAGCCAAACTTTGACATAAAGCTTTAACATGTTTTCATTGAAGTTTTAGCATTAAAATCATCAAATAACCTTAGAAACATCATTTTTAAATCATTCAAAATGTTTTGATGCAAGATCCATATTTAGAGTTGAAGATAGAAGAAACTAGGGTTGAAAACCTTTTTGAAAATCCATTAGAAGGGACTCCTTGAATGGAAGAGTGTTCAAGGATGGATATCATGCCTCACATAGAAGAAACCCCAATGATTTTTGATGAAGAAACGCCCACCAACATCCCTCCTAGTTCCTTCTTGACTTCTAGTTTCCATGGTGACTAGAGAGAGTCTTCTAAGAGGGAGGTGTTTTGGGTTTTAGGAAGAGGAGTCCAAAATTAGGTCTTAGTGTTTAAAACACTTTAATATATATAGATAACCCTAAAAATAACTTCCTAGGTCATAAAATACTTGGGTGAATTTACCAAACACCCCAAGCCTTCACAGGAAATGACAACTTTTTGGGGCAGTCTCACAGACGGACCAACCAACGGACCATTTGTCAACCAATGGCCCGTTGGTGGGGTCTCGTTGGATGATAATTGGACTCAATCAGGATAAGGACATACTTCCTTGCAGTTCCAATCTACATCCATGGTCGACGGACCGTTGGTTGACAAACGGACCATCCCTTGGGTCGTCGTTTGGTCATTGTTCGGTAGTTTCTTGCCAAGAGGTGAGGTCCTCTTCTAGGGCCCCTCGTGGATCCTAGGTGGGGCTGTACCCAAACTTTAAACCCCTAAACATAGTAATCTAGGTCTTAGGAACATTCCACATCAATTTCGATTAAAATGAACACGTAAAACTCACTCAAACACCTCAAGACACAAGAACACTATCTAAGGCATACCTTTCGATGGTCATGGACGTTCTTGGTCGTTTGACCTCCAACCTTAACCAAACTTCACACACTGCCTAAGAACATCAATATAACTCATTTTAACTTAAAATTCACTTAAGAAACATTCACAAAGCTCTAGTTCACCTTAGATCATTTTACGGCGTTACATTCTCCCCCACTTGGAACAACATTCGTCCTCGAATGACACTAAAACTTTAAGATCATCAAGGACTCACTTAGCTTCACATAACACATCAAAATCAAGTCTCAAACATTCATGATCAAAGCACCAACTAACAAGGAGTACAATTTCACACTTTCAAACACTTTGCAACACAAGCACTTTGCAACAACTTTCACATTTCAAAATCTTCTCTTATCCTTCACTTATGGAGGAACTACCTTATACAACATTAAATATTCTCATATACAACACTTTTGCACACATTGAAAGTTCAATCAAAGGTAAGACAAATTTTCTCAAAATTCAAAAATCTTACAGTGAACATCACTGTAACACTGTTAAGCATGCTTAAAATTTCAAAATTTCATTCTTTGAGCAATTCATCAAGAAAACATGATCATATGAAGTATAAAACCATTTAAACTCATATCATAACACATTGAAACCATAATTCATGAAAAATACAATTTTCTCAAAATTTGGACTCCTTTACTGTGAACCCTAAACTTCACTGCGTCACATGCTTAAAATTTCAATAATGCACCTTTCAAGCAACTTTAACAAGATGTCATGACAATATGAGAGACAAGACAATACTAATTTACTCCAAAGAGACTTGTCAAGTTACACTAAGTTCAATGTGAGAGTAGCATCCCATACTACCACTCCCATTTAGTGACCCTTGAGGATTGTCTTGGACTAAGTACACTACATGCAATTCTACTTAACATTCATTATGCAAAACTTAGCTTTAACTTGTTCCTTTAACATTAGACCTTAAGTCATATAACTTCATATGCAACACAAGATAACTGATTCATACACTTCATACTCAAAATCACCTTTTCTACTCAACTCATTCTCCCCCACTTAGGGTAAATCCATCTTCAAGGTCTCATACTTCAAAGCACTATTATGCCTCTCACAAGTTAGGAACTCATACTACTACTAACTCGTGAACATCAAGACTAAATATCTACTCTACTAGTCAAGCATCACACTCCCTTCTTAGGATTCAAGCCTAGACAAACTTTCTTAAACATCATTTCATTCAATTCTTAGGCACCACTTAACTAAATCTCATGGAACAAGACACCCTTACTAGGTATTCATACCACATTTCCTCCTTAGTATAATCCTACACAACAACCTCAACCAAAACACAAGAACAACTATTAAAACATTAACCACACAAGAGGGTTGCCCTCAACTCCTACAAAATCTCAACATTCTTTCAACATTTCTCAAATTTACACCTTAAAGAATTTCTACCATCATTGAACATAATCACAAGATAACTCATTTTCTCTCAAAGGCACCTTATTCAATCATTATAATTCTTACCATGCTTAGAACTACATCACCACAAAGTTTCTCATCACCACACTTCCAATTTCATAAATTACACCTAGCCATAAATGGCATCACATCACAATTTTCAAAACTTACCTTTCATATCTACTCTTCTAGACACAAAACTATCATAACATCAAAACTCACCTTTTACTCTCCCTCAAACTTAGAAACATCTCCCTTTCCAAGCAATCACACATAGAAGACCACCGGACAAGGGAACATAAGAGAGAGAGGCCTTATGGAGTTAAGTTCTATGGAACGATTCAAGAGTAATGAAAAAAGTGAAACTCTATCGTCCTATAGCCTCTTGTCCATGGATGTGTCGCGACTCACCACAATGACCAAGATACTACTAGACGTAGCTTGTGAGACTTTTAGTCCCTAAACTATTTCCCATAACCTTATGCTCTGATACCAAGTTTGTCACAACCCGAAAGTACCCCTAGAAGTTAGGGAGAACCCTTGGATCATGACCAGGCGTACTTGACCCTTTGGGGTCTTGTACAAGCCCTTTAACTATCGTTCATTATATAAGATATGAAAAGTAGGACGAAATTAAAATTTATCATGACAATTAATATAAAAAGGAATTCTTTTATAAATACGTAGAAAATTTCATCATCACAACCCAACTTAAAGACACGACACTAATAAATTAGGTACACGCCCCTTTAAATTTAAAGAAATACATAATAAATCTTAACATAAGGAAACTAAGAAGATAGGAATTATGCCATCGGATATATGAGGACAAACTTTGTCTTGAGAGGAACTTTCCCAAGCTCTGCCTTCTAGACTTCAACCTTTCTTCCAAAACCTATACTTATAGATTATAGATAAGTATGGGGTTAGTACAAATATTGTACTAAGTATGGCATATGCAAAAACATGCAAAAAAGGACATTTTAGTAAAATAACATTTCATGCCAAATAATTAAAACATTCATGAATTTAGAAGTAAAACAACAAAACAAACATCATTTAACACTTAGAGAAGGATTTTCATAATTTTAATAAAAGGAAGCACTTTACAGTAACCTTTCCAAACTTTACAGTGAACTAGTTAGCATTTACAGTTAATTTCCTTTAACATCACAGTGAACCAAAATGACTCCAAAGTAGTGCACTTCCAAGGTACAATGAGTAAGTGAACTCATTTCCGTCGGAGTTTCCCTAACTAAGGTCATCCTATAACTCACTAAGGTAAGATATGAAGGAAGTACGCATATGCCTCCTTCAATACACACCAAAGCGATCCTCAAGACTACCCCCTTTTTGGAGTACACACCTAGGGAGAACAAGCCCCCACTCAATGGCAAAACAATAGAAGAACACCCAAACAACACACCAAGACTTCCCTTTCGGAATGCCTACTTAGTGCAATGAGTAGATGACGTCCCATACCACCACCTACCCTAAGTAGTACACTCTTTTAGATGGCTTGGCACCAAGACTCCCCTTTTGGAAGTTCCTACCTAATGCAATGGATAAATAGCATCACATACCACCACCTACCCTAAGTAGTACGTTCTTTTAGGATACTTAGTTCATTCAGTTCAAATAAGACTCACCAAGACTCCCCTTTCGGAATGCCTACCTAGTGCAATAGATAAATAACGTTCCATTCCACTACCTACCCTAAGTAGCACACTCTTTTAGAAGACTTAGCACATTCATTACTTTTGTGGGAGTTAGCTTTACCGACATAGAACATGAGAGCTATACATGGAATCGTGATATTAACCCCTATCGGATGTGGGATCCTCACTTGCCTAGAGTAAGGTCATTCTTTTTAGCTTTTACATGGCTTTCCCAATATCTACACCTATGTGGGCGCATAGTTAAGGGATAAGGAGATTGCTACTAAGTAACTCATTCTCTACTAACGAGGAGTACTCATCTCAATAGGTACATTGGAATACAACATCTAAACTCACGAAGTGTAACAACCTCTTCTTCATATCTTCTCGGTGCTAGACATAACTTCCCATGGATTCTCAACATTATAAACTATAGGTTAATAATAACTACTGAACACCACATCTCAACTCACGAAGGGAATTCATCCTCCAACCTATCTTAGAAAGCTCTTAGGATGTAGTGGGGTTGCTACTAAACACTTCATCTCAACTCACAAAGAGTGTTCACCCCAAAACTCCTCTTTTCACTTAACATAGCTTCATTCATTCATTCAAGTGTGAGTGTGTGTGTACATGTGAGCACACCTTGCACATAATCAGCATTTCATTTACAAGTAACTTCTATACAAGCTTAGAACTTCATTCATAACACCACACACTTTATATGCTTCACTTAATCATATAAGTCATTTAGACATAATCCTTAACATACTTCTCAGCAAGCTTCATAAAACAGTTAACAAGAATAACTTCATTTAAGCATACTCTCTAGCCTACTTCACATAATAGCTTCATAAGGCACATTTAATAAGAATAACATTATTATCATATTACTTCACATAACAAGTCTCCATGTCCTAATTCACAATAAACCAATGAATTTACATTCATACAATTAAAGTAAACACAGCCACCTAGAAGGTGGACCATACCACTCAAGAGCATTTCAAAATTAAAGCTAAACAACATAACCAACATACCCTTTAATCCAAGCTTTCATTACATATAACTTTTTTCTCAACATTTCATCATAATATATCCCTTAGGGCAGTATCTAAACAACAATATCAACTCAAAGAAACCAAAGCTTAAAGACTACAAATTCATGCTCATTTAACTCGTTCCTTAAGCCAAACTTTGACATAAAGCTTTAACATGTTTTCATTGAAGTTTTAGCATTAAAATCATCAACTCACCTTAGAAACATCAATTTTAAATCATTCAAAACGTTTTCATGCAAGACCCATATTTAGAGTTGAAGATAGAAGAAACTAGGGTTGAAAACCCTTTTTGAAAATCCATTAGAAGGGACTCCTTGAATGGAAGAGATTTCGAGTATGGATACCATACATAACATAGAAGAAACCCCAAAGATTTTTGATGAAGAAACGCCCACCAACAGTCCTCCTAGTTCCTTTTTGACTTTTAGTTTCCATGGTGACTTGAAAGATTCTTCTAAGAGGGAGGGGTTTTGGGTTCTAGAAAAAGGAGTCTAAAATTACGTCTTAGGGTTGAAAAAACTTTAATATATCTAAATAACCCTAAAAATAACTTCCTAGGTTCATAAAAGACTTGGGGTGAATTTACCAAACACCCCAAGCATTCACAGGAAAGGACAACTTTTTGGGGCAGTCTCACAGATGAACCAACCAACAGACCGTTTGCAACCAACGGCCCATTGGTGGGGTCTCATTGATTGAGAGTTGTCCTCAATCAGGAGCAGGCCATTCTTCCTTGCAGGTCCAATTGATTTGTATGGTCGATGGACCATTGGTTGACCAACGGGCCGTCCCTTGGGACCTCGT
This sequence comes from Solanum sitiens, assembly GCA_016801875.1. Lineage (NCBI taxonomy): Eukaryota > Viridiplantae > Streptophyta > Magnoliopsida > Solanales > Solanaceae > Solanum > Solanum sitiens. The sequence goes on along the minus strand of JABWTJ010000207.1, from coordinate 586,228 downwards.
TTGGTCACTGTTTGGAAGTTTCTTGCCAAGAGGTGGGGTCCTCTTCTAGGGCCCCTCGTGGGTCCTAGGGGGGTCGTACCGGAACGTTAAACCCCTAAACATAGTCGTATAGGTCTTAGGAACATACCAAATTAATTTTGATTAAAATGAACACGTAAAACTCACTTAAACACCTCAAGACACAGGAACACTATCTAAGGCATACCTTCCAAATGTCATGGACTTTCTTGGTCATTTCACACACTGCCTAAGAACATCAATATAACTTATTTTAACTTTAAATTCACTCAAGAAACATTAACGAAGCTCTAGTTCACCTTAGTTAATGTTAGGGCGTTACAGCTTCATTCGACCAAGTGTCACACCTTGGGGCACTTCATTCTTGTTTGTTAGGAAGAAGGATAGGTCCCTTAGGATGTGTATAAATTACCGTCATGTAAGACCCCCTAAATGAGTTAGGGTGTCTAGAGCCTAACATGTTCGTCATAAGTATCTAAGGTCTTAAAATGGTATATAATATGGTTTTGAAGTATTGTGTAAGGTTTGAGGTAATTTGGAATTCAAACGTTAACGGACGACCAAGACTTTCGATGACTAGTCACCTACGTGCCACATGTGTCTATACGTGATTATATTTGTATGTCAAGACCTTATGAAGTCGTAAAGTGACTAATAATGATATTTATAGGCAGTATATGGAGTTTCTTAAATTTTGGATGTCAAACGTCCAAGAACGTCTAAGACGTTTGAAAGTTAGTCATTGAGACATCCAAGTATGTCTTGATGGGGCCTAGCATGTTTGGACGTGTTTCGTGTAATTGTTTTGGGTTAAACTGATGTGGAAGGTCCTTAACTTATTAATGTTCATATTTATGTTGTAAATGTCCGAGTACAACTTCCAAAGGGCCCACAAGAAGGACCCAAGGGCTATCGAGACATTGCCTTGGCAATGTCAATCGACGAGCTCCAATTGACGCCTCGTCAGTCCATCGATGCCCCGTTAATTGGGGCATGTTTGACACTTAGCCTCAGGAGTTGAAACCACAAAGAGGAAGCTGCAGTGACCAATGACGGAGCACCAGGACGCCCAGTCGTCCAGTCGGCGCCCAGTCGATGCTATCCGTCGATGGTGGCTTGCAACTGCTGCCATGCGACTGCCTCATAAAAGGGGTGAATGGAAAATTCACCCCACATCCTAAACTGACCCTACTTGATTTATTTATCTATTTTTGGGTGTATATATGTGATCAAGAATGTGAACAACCCATTCCCAATCCCATTCACACAAAATAAACTTTCCCTCCAAAACCAATTCTCCCTAGAAACCTCCATTGAAGGTGAAGCTCAAGAACAGCTTGGAGCTTGGATTTCCATTGATTATTCATCAAGTTTTAGAGGTTTTCAACTAGACAAATATGTGGTGATCCTTCAACTCTAGTAATCCTTCCATCTAGAGAGTCAATTTCAAAGTTTTAAAAGAGATTTCATGATCAAACTTCTTCTTCTTCAATCTAGCCATGAGTTCTTTCTAAAAACATTTTTAATGTCTTAATCATGATGAATTTATGATTATGTATTGGTTTTAACGTGATTTTCAATCCAATTGCATGATGAACCCATGTCCCTTTCCAAAGTAGATTTAGCCCTTGCATGGGCATTGTTATCGTGGCTTGTTATTGGTAGATTTTGTGATTATATTATATTGAGTCTGTTATATATATTGTTATTTATGTGAATTGATGATGAATTGATGATGAAGGATCTATGTGGATCAAAGTATGAAGATTTGAACATGCCTAGTTTAGATTTCTAGGAGTTCACTCTAACATTGCCTTGTTAATTATTGAATAATGAATTCGATTAGGTGAAGATGATTATAGCTACTATTTTAGGTTGATGTTATGAATAAATTGTTGGTATAAACCCTTGATGATCATATCAAAGGAACCTTGATAAGGATTAATCTACATGTTTTTTACTAAAGGTTGATAATGCTATGAACATTATGTGATCTCAATTTTGGGTATATGAAGCATAATTTAGTCTTGATTATTATGTCTTTAGCTACTTCCTTAGATTGGTATTATTGGTATATTATGAATGTTGATCATGATGATCAAATAAAGGAATACTAGTAAGTGATCTATGTCTCTCTACTTTATAGTGTATTGGTCATGTAGTGTACATGTTGTAGTATGATCTTGTAGTGTCTTATGCATGGTTTATTTTATGATTTAAGTACATATAGCTACTGCCCTATACATGAATTGTTGATGAAAAGGTGTATTTATCAATGATAGTTGATGAAGCCTTGTATGGCATTGTGTGGTATGGTCCACTTATGGTGGCGGTGTTTACTATATTGTCATCATATATGTGTGGATTATGGCCTCGAAGGCAAATTGATGAATATATGAGTGTATGGTTATGATGATCATACTATGTGAAGCTTATGCCTACTTGCCTATTCTAGTTGTGACCTATGTTGTATGACCATTTTATAAGCATGTGTATATCTATGTTAGGGTAAAATGTAGGTGCTGCCATTGATGAGTTAAAATGTTTAATAATCCCTTACCTATTTACGCTTATATTAATGCATGAATTGCAAAAGTTAGGAGTCTTAAGTCTAATATGAAGTTGACTTGTCTCCTATGCTATTGTGTTTTGTGTGGTCTATGATTGAAAGTGTATTATGGTCTAAGAGGGTCGCTGCCTCAATGTGTTGTTGATAACCTTTATGTGATAATGTCGACCAATGTACACACACACTCACATTTCATACATGCTTACAAGTAGTAAAGTTTCATAGTGTCTAATGAAAGATTGATCTCATATTCACTAAATGTCTACTACAATGCATGTAAGATAAATGTATGTGAAGTATGTTATGTATTCGATTAACTAGTATGACTTGATAGGTGTACTAGTATTGTAAAGGGTATGGGATCTTGTCTATGTGTTGCACATGTGTACCCTGATAGTATAGTTCCTAGGTTTGGTTCTATGAACATGAAAATGAATATAAGGACATGACATGAATATGTCTTATATGCTATGATGTTAAGTATATGATATGATGAAATATGAATGTGCATAGTGTCTTAAAGTGTTGATATGAAAAGATTGCTCATATAGTTACACTTATATACTTATGCATTGATATATGAACATTTGTGACATTTGTGTGCTATGTAAAAGGTTTGCTCACATACAAGTACATACATACACATGTATGGAGATCTAGTTAATAGAGGGGTTTAATGGTGTACTCATGTGTACCCTAAGACTGGATAGGTGCTTGAGTATGCTATAAGCATATAATGAATCAATATCCTAAGCCTATGTTTTATGAAGTAAAGTAATAAAGGATTTTAATAAAAATGGAACATAGCTTAGCACCGAGTGAACTTGACAATGAGAGGTGTTGGCTTCCTATGAGAAAGATTCACCATTGGTTTCTCATAGAGTGTTGGATTCCCTTAGAGGAAGATTCACCATTGGGTCTCCATAAGGTTTGACTTCCCTTAGAGGAATATTCACCTATGGTTCCACATGAGGTGGTGGCTTCCCTTTGAGGATGGTTCACCCTTGTTTTCTTATGAGAGGAGGCCCAATTGCCAAATGGCATGTAGAGGGATCATACCTATCTTTTAGTTTCATAAACTATGCTTGCCACATAGGATCTAGCAAAGTGAATTCACTTAGGATGCTAGGATGTATGTTAAGGTTCTACTTTGGCTAAGTGGAACACCTTCCATTGATGTAAGGCTCTACAACACCAAATTCCATGTTTATCACCCATGGTCTTAGTGTCGGTTAAGGCTATTGTTTCCCTAAAGTAAAATGGACAATGGAAGTAAATGACTAGGACCCTAACTAGGATGACTTAAGGGAGGTTACTTAGGATAGGTGGAAGTAATGAACCCATCTAGAAATTGCACAAGTAGCTCCTTAGGAAGTTCTAGGGAGGTGGCCTAATGTGTATGGTTATTCTTATGCCTTTATGCATGACATTGTAATAATTTTCTACTTGTTATGAAGATGTGCATGGTATAAGTCTAAATGATGTGAACTTGTCCCTATTTCCATGATGTTGGTCTTGATTATTATATGATGAAGGTCTTGCCTAGCTTTGATTAAGTTGCCTTTACTTGTTTTGATGATGTATGAAGTGTTAAGGCTTGTGGTCTCATGATAGGTTTACTAAGTATGTGTGAGGTTATGGGGCTTCACATGTACATTGCACTAGTAGACTAAGATTGAGTTCATGAGTAAGATCTTAAAATGATTTATGTGAAGTGAAGTGAATATATGTGCAAATGGATGTAACTTACTATAAAGCCTATGAAGTCTTGACTTAAATGTGTCTATTATATATTATGCTTATATGATGATATGTGTTGGCTTATGTAGGTTGTATGTATGCTTTCTTTGTGGTATAAGGTGATGCATAAACCAAGTATCACTAGAGGGTTACTTGGGGAGATTAATGAGTAAAAGGAAGGAAGTTCACTGTAATGTGAAAAGAGTTCACTGTAAAGTGACCCTAAAAGTGGCTTAAATTCTATATGTGATTTTATATGATGTTTGACTTTTGAAAACGTCTATATTAAGCATGTGAATGATATAAATGCTGTTGAATAAAGGTTTGATGAAGATTTACTCAAAAGGGCATGAATGATTTCAAGAAAATGTTCCTTTTAAATGCATGTTTTTGCATGGTTGCCATACTTTGTGCATTCTTGTACTAATTCCATTCTTCTCTACTTTTTACACAAAGTGTAGGTTATGAATGATTAAGGGATGTATATATGATTGAGGAGCTTGATATGTGATTCTCAAGCTCAAGGAAAGGAATCCTTAAGTTCCAAGGATCTCCTAAATTATGGTTTACTGTAAAGTGTAATATTATTGTACTTATGTATTATGCTATAAGGGTCGTGTCCCAATTGTATCTTATGATGTTGTGTCTAGGATGGAAAAGAGACTTAAGGTCTAAATATGTATTATGACTTATATATTATGACTTATGTTATATATATATATATATATGAAGTGATGTATCTAGCATATGATGTGCTATGAAAGTTTTAAATTTTCCACTAAATTTACTATGACAGTGTGATGAATGATAACTATGTGCTTGTATAAGACCTCCGAGAGGTCAAGTACGCTATTTTACTTCTAGGGGGTGCTCCCCGAATGTGACAAACGTGGTATCAGAGCATGAGATTTTAAAAGTGGTTTAGGGTCCACGAAGTCTCATATTGCCACGTCTAGTAGAGTCTCGTATCATTGGTGGTGAGTCGCGACACATCAAATGGTACGGGAGGCTATAGGACGATAGATTTTCTCTTCTTCATCTTTCTCATATCGTGCCATAGAACATAACTCTATAAGATCTCTCTCTTATGTTTTCTTGTCCGGTGGTCTTTTAGATGTGATTTCTTGGATGAGATGGTATCTTATATGCTTGAGGGAGAAAAGGTGAGTTTAATGCTTATTTTGGTTTTATGGTTTGATGAGTATGTGTGAAGGTGACTTTTGGCATATTTTGAAGATGTGATTCCATTTATGGCTATATATGAAATTTATGTGAAATAGCACGTTATGTTGAGAAATGTATGTCATGATCTAGTTAAAGCATGCTAGAAGTTATTATGGTTAAAATGAGTTTCTTTTGGAATGATGTTTTACTATATGGTTTTACATGATGGTAGACTAATATTATGATTTGAACTTTAAATGCTTAGTGACTACCTATGGAAGCATGCTACCCTAAGAATATTTGCTAAAAAATGTTCAATGTTTCCCTTTGTATATATGTGCTCCTTGATAAGTTGCCTAGTATGGATTGAAGCCCTTTTTTATAGACTTGATCCTAGGTGTGATGATAGTATGCTTGTCTTGGTAGGGTGATGATGTGGGTTTTAGTGACCTAGAAGTCACCTTGCTGTAATGTCCAAATAAAAATAAGAAATTTTAAGGCTAAGTCTCCTCTATTGTTTCCCCTAATGTTTCATGACCTTGCTGTCTATTCTATTCTTAAAAACCTTATGTGGTTGCATAGCATGACTTAACTTGAAAATTTGGGGGATAATTTGCTTAGGTGATAAGGTTTTGAATATCTTGGTTTCCTTACTGTAATTCCTTATAAAGGGATAATCACTTTTAAGTGATGAAAATTAAGGTTGTAAAGATAAGATCATCTTATGGTTGGGTTAAGTTTCTCTTAATTGGGTTTACCCTAAGTGGGGGATGGTGATGGAGTAGTAAAGTTGTAGATATTTTCTACCTTCTCCTTCTATTTTTGCTTGAGCTTGAATCTAATGAAATCTTAGTAAGCTTGTTCATGATAGGAGTCTTACATTAAAGTACGAATTTCATGACCTTTATATGTTAAATATGTATTGATTGACACTATCTTGAGAATATTTTGAAGATTCCAAAGTGCATGAAGGGAAATTTTTATAAAATCCATGTTTTCTCATGTTTATTGTGCATCTGAACATGCTAGTTGTGAATTTGACTTCATGAGGTAAGATAAGAAATATGGTTGTAGTCACTTGTGAGGTGTAATTTCAGCCTTATAAGAAAAATTTGAGTCTCTTTAAAATTAAATATGTTGAGTCTATTGAAAACTAGGTGACTTATAAGTAACAACCCTAAAAATGGACATGATAAGTAATACTTAATGTGTATAGAATGCCTACGATAACACCGGGTTCACACGGATTGATGCGCGTAGAACCAGACCTCTGAACCTTTGCTACAGCTAAGCCAAATAACTTGGGGAGTTAGTTGAGCTAGGAAAGGTTGGGTCCAGCCATGTAGGGCTCTCGAATACGAAGTCAACCTATGAGTTCTTAGTCATGTCATTTGGTCTCACTAATGCACCAGCTGCATTTATGGACCTCATGAACAGAGTCTTCCGTGAATGATTCTTTCATCATAGTATTTAGTGATGACATCCTCATCTACTCTAGGACCAAGGAAGAGCATGAACAGCATTTGAGACTAACATTGCAGGTACTTAGACAACATTAGTTGTATGACAAATTCAGCAAGTGTGAATTCTGGCTTAGATTAGTGACCTTCGTGGGTCATGTTGTGTCCGATCAGGGCATGGAGGTGGACCATAGGAAGACTGAGGCTGTGAAGAACTGGCCAAAACCTCTTACTCCCACCGATATCCGTAGCTTTCTAGGATTGGCTGGTTACTACCGCAGGTTAGTGGAGGGGTTTTCTTCCATTGCTGCCCTACTGACAGCTTTGACTAAGAAGAAGGCCAAGTTCAAGTGGACGGAGACTTGTGAGAAGAGTTTCCAGGAGCTCAAAGACAGACTCACTTCAGCCCAGGTGCTTACTTTGCCTAAGTGTGGTGAAAATTACACTGTATATTGTGATGCATCTAGGGTTGGATTGGGTTGTGTTCTTATGCAGGTTGGTAAGGTGATAGCTTATGCGTCCAGACAGCTCAAGGTTCATGAGAAGAAATATCCCACTCATGACCTGGAGTTGGCAGCTGTGGTGTTTGCACTGAAGCTGTGGAGGTACTACTTATATGGAGTGCATGTGGATGTGTTCACAGACCACAAGAGTCTCCAGTACATGTTCACGCGGAGAGAGTTGAATCTACGTCATGGAGATGGTTGGAGCTGTTGAAGGACTATGACATGAATGTTCACTACCATCCAGGTAAGGCTAATGTTGTAGCTAATGCTTTGAGCAGGATGAGCTTGGGAAGTACAACCCACGTTGAGGATGAGAAGAAGGAGTTGGTGAAAGATGTACACAGACTGGCTAGACTGGGTGTGCGGTTGGTTGACTCTACTAGTGGGGGTGTTTCAGTTCATCCTAGTTCTAAATCATCCTTGGTAGTTGAAGTCAAGCAGGGTCAGAATCTAGATCCTGTGTTGATGGAGCTGAAGGAATCAGTGTTGATAAAAATGAATGAGTCTTTTGCTTTGGGAAGTGACGGCATACTTAGGTACAAGGAAAGGCTGTGTGTACCAGATATGGATATTTGCGGACCAGGATCATTGCAGAGGCCCATGGTTCCAGATATTCCATACATCCAGGTTCCACCAAGATGTATCATGATCTTAAGCAGATTTATTGGTGGGATGGCATGAAGAAGGACATTGCAGAATATGTGGCCAAGTGTACTAATTGTCAGCAGGTTAAGGCAGAACATCTTAAGCCTGGCGGTCTTACTCAGATTATTGAGGTTTCGACTTGGAAGTGGGAGGCCATTAATATGGACTTCGTGGTTGGTCTTCCAAGGACTAGGAGACAGCATGACTCCATATGGGTTATTGTGGACAGGATGACTAAGTCTGCCCACTTTATCCCTGTGAAGTCTATTACAGAGCCGAGGATTATGCGAGACTCTACATTGATGAGATTGTGAGATGGCATGGGATTCCTTTGTCTATCATTTCAGATAGAGGAGCTCAGTTCACTTCACATTTCTGGAGATCCTTCCAGAAGAGCTTAGGCACGCATGTAAAGCTTAGTACTGCCTTTCATCCTCAGACTGATGGGCAGGCAGAGCGCACCATTCATACATTGGAGGATATGTTGAGAGCATGTGTGATTGACTTCAAAGGGTAGCTGGGATGACCATCTGCCTTTGATAGAGTTCTCGTATAATAATAGCTATCACTCCAGCATTGGGATGGCACCGTTTGAGGCACTGTATGGTAGGAGGTGTAGATCTCCAGTTGGGTGGTTCGAGGTTGGAGAGTCATCCATTTTGGATCCAGAGATCATTCATGAGGCCTTAGAGAAGGTCAGGGTGATTAGGGACAGGTTGGCTACTGCTTACAGTCGGGAGAAGTTATATGCAGATAGCAGAAAATGGCCCTTAGAGCTTGATGTTGGTGACCAGGTCTATTTGAAGATATCACCTATGAAGGGGGTGATGAGGTTTGGTAGGAAGGGAAAGTTGAGTCCGAGGTATGTAGGGCCATATGAGATCCAACAGCGTGTGGGTGAGGTGGCCTATGAGTTGGCATTGCTTGCGGAGCTAGCTTCTGTCCATCCAGTCTTTCATGTATCCATGTTAAAGAAGTGCCTAGGTGATCCAGCATCTATTCTACCTGTGGAAGGTTTGGGGGTCGATGAAGACTTGTCCTACGAGAAGGTACCTATTGAGATCTTAGACAGACGGGTCAAGCGGTTGAGGAACAAGGAGATTGCCACAGTGAAGGTATTATGGAGGAATCATCTTGTTGAGGGTGCTATGTGGGAGGCTGAGGCCGATATGAGATCCCGCTACCCTCATATTTTAAGCTCTTGAGGTTAGACTTCCTACTCTTAAGTCTAAGTTTCCTTATCTCTCCATTCTTTATTGATATTGCTTGACTGTGCATAGTGATTATGTTATGTTAAGACTGGCATTGTGCTAGATAGTTAGTAGTGTCATTCGGGGACGAATGTTCCTAAGGGGGGTATAATGTAACAACCCTAAAAATAGATATGATAAGTAATACTTAATGTGTATAGAATGCCTACGATAAGACCGGGTTCACACGGATTGATGCGCGTAGAACCAGACCTCTGAATCTTTGCTACAGCCAAGCCAACTAACTTGGGGAGTTAGTTGAGCTTGGAAAGGTTGGGTCCAGCCATGTAGGTCTCTCGAATACGAAGATGTACTTGAAGGAGTCTTTAGCGGACTTAAGAAGGGAAAATCTTAGGTTTAGACGGTCTAGGGGTAAAATGGTCTTTTTTCAGGCTAAGGGTAGTATCGTAATTACCCTAAATATATAATTAATTATTTAATTAATAAGATGGAGGGGCATTTTGGGGAGAGAGGGCCGAAAATTGGCTCTTAGACTGAAGACTTGCTCCACCCGGGTTCGAACCTAGGTGGAAGCATGATTTAAATTGTTGTTTTATTTAAGTTGATAAATTAATGTAATTAATTAATATTTATTATTTATTGGCTGATTTAAAATAAAAGGGAAATCAGATTTTTATCATTTAATAAAAACCTTATTTGACTAAGTCCTAAACTAGACTCCTAAGCCTAAGAAAACTCTCCTCTCTCACGCTAATCTCTCTCTCACGTCTCTATAATTCTCTTATGCACGTTCTCTCTGCCAAATAACGTACAAGAACAGAATATAAACCAAAGTTCTTCACACTTGAAGAACTCACAACGAAAATAAAATCAAACGCTAAGCAAAATACGTTAGGCAAAGGGAGGGTTTTCCGTCGAAAGTTTGGTGTTGAAACTTGGTTTTGGACGTGAGTGTTGGAGAAGGTTTGGGCAGCAACTTCAAGGTTTGAACGTCATAAAATGTATGGGTTTTCTTACTCTTGGTCCCTTTCCCAAGAGACCCCTTAAGGTTCAGTATATTCTAATCCGAAAACTAGGATTGTTCCCCGTTGCATGTCCCTGTCACTAGCTCCCATTGATTCGTAGGTTGGGTATGATTCCTGGTAGATATTAGGCGTGTAATGTGTTTTCGTGACGAATATGTTCATGAATGTATGTTTGAAATCGTATGAATGACAACCCATGTTTTCCAAACTATGTGTATGTGTGTGCAAAATGTGAACTGTGGCCTATAGCCCTCGGGTTAAGGCTAAAAAAAATGATGTATTATGGTTGTATTTTTACGTGCACAAACTTAGGTAAATCATGATGTTCATATGAAATGTTATGTGTCTGAATTGAGTGAGAAACTCTTAGCTAAACGAATCCATGAAAATGCACCTAAAACGTTATCAATGAACCATGAAATTCCCCAAAGAACTAATGTGTAACTTGATGAAAAAGATGCTGAAAATTACAAAATTTCCAGCCACAAGTTGATGAATTTTGGTCAAGTTAAAATGGTTTAAAATGTTATGAAAAATGAAGAAAAATAAGTGAGGTCACTGAGGCTCGAACCCGTGACCCCACCATGTTAAAAACCATGAAATTAAGTGAGTTAAAAGTATTGTGGTGAGGGGGATTGGAACCATGGTATTGGCTGGAAAATGTAACTTAAAAAAATAAGAAATGAGAGGAGTGGGATTCGAACCCACCACCTCTCAATCAAATTTAAGGAAGAGTAAAAGAAAAATAAAAGGGTTGAGGCGTGTGGGAATCGAACCCACGACCTCTAGGCTGGTTAAGGGAAATTAAAGAGAAGAATAAAGTGAGGCTGTGGGAATTCGATCCCACACCCTCATGGTCAACTCGAAAAAAAGTCAAGGAAAAAGGAATTTAAATAAAAAGGGACTGTGGGGGTTCGATCCCACAACCCCTCGGCCAAAAAGGAGAATATCTAAAGAAAAGAAATTAAAAGGAAATGAAGGTGTTGGGGCTCGACCTTGGGTCGCCAAGCCGTGTGGATTTAAACCAAAATAAATAAAAATTTAAGTGTAGTCCAAGGGATTCGAAACCGGGTTCCCTTGCCCAAATTTCGTATTGATACATAAGTCATACGTGAATTAAATGTTCAAAAATAATGCCGCTTACTTAGATCGAAATCGAGATCTTGGCAAACATACAAGATGCATAAGTCTTGTACCACATAATCTTAGGAAGATATGAATCACTTAAACGAACTATGACTGAAGCCTTATGGCTTGTATGTATAGACCCATAAGTCTAGCATACGTTTAAAAATAAGTGAACCTAAGATGTATGTAATGAAATGAGGTAACCCTAGAAGGGTTAAGTAAGAGTGTAAAACACACTAAATGGCCAAGTGCATTGGCATACGATGAAATGAATAATATGTAATGAAATTATGAAACCCTAGAAGGGTTAAGTAAGAGTGTGAAACACACAAATGGCCAAGTGCATTGGCATATGATGAAATGAATATTCACGTAAAAAGGGGTGAGTAATTATGAAGAACAAATGTGCTAAGGTTAATGAATGTGGTGACAACATGATAAGAAGCTAATTTGAAAGATGAGAGCAATCTCAAATGAGCCTAAGTAAATGTTACCAAAACGTACTCACCTATGAGAGTGTAAAGTTAATGAAGAGACCAGTCTCTATGAACACTCTAATGAAAGTATTGAGAATAATGTATACTTAATACTAATGATGAGATGAGAAATCATCTAATGAGCTATGATGTCCTCATACTAGAAGCCAGCTTCCATGACGTATGAGTTGAATGAAATGGAACTTTATACTAAGCACCGATAGACTAGCTATGAGCGGTGATGCCTTCTTTCGGGAAGGGCGGAGGTTCACGTAACTCTCATGAGATGAGACTGTCCGTCATGCCGGGTATGGGTCTCCCTATATCTCTTAGTGTTCGAACCTATACTGCTAATATAGGGATCTGGCGGAGTTCAATTCCCATGTACGCTAGTATGTTTTGGGTCACTTTGGCCGGTGATTCCACCCTTTTTCGGTATGGGGGAGACACGGGATTTCATGATGCTCACATTATCTATGTCGGTTAAAGTTAAAGTTCCCAATGAATGAATGAGGCCAGCCACAAATGGTGCACATAATGAAATGAATGATACCAAAGGTGTTAGGATAGGATAATCAAGAGGTGAGTTAGACTTAAGTAATGACACTAGGTCATTCTTGGTCATTGCACATCGAACCTGATGAAAGTCTTAAACTACATCCTAGGTATAGTTGGTGTTTACACTAGCCTATGAATGAAATGAAATGAAGTACGTATGAATGAATGAAGCAGACTCTGTGTTTGCTAAAGAAGGCTCCCTAGTTGAGGCCCCATATGTTGAGTCCTCATTTTGGGAAGTCTTAATGTTAAGTCCATGTTTCCAAGGTCTCATGGCATATGAACGAACGATATAAAAGATGTTATGTGCTATATGCAATATGTTATGTGCTATGTGTAAGATGTTATGTGCTGTGTGCAATATGATTCGTATGATGATGTATGTTACTCTCATTGAATGACTTTCCAAATCCATATTTGGCAAGTCCACTAACTTTCCTAATTCAAATTTGGCAAGTCTACTGACCTGACTTTCCATAAATCTTGTTGTTAGGAAAGAGCTATTCTTACTCATGCATGTCCTTGGTGTGTGCTTGCATATATCCATTCTTAGTACCAGTGTGTACTAATCCCATACAACTTTATAATTTTAGGTGCAAGCACAGGTGGATGCTAGAGCTTAAAGGTTGACATTGTAGCTATCCGGATGTGGAGCTTTCAGCCGGACTTGGTAGGCCTCATGCTTTCGAGGATGTCTACCGTTATTATCTAGCTTAGATGTAGGCTTTCGCTAGTGGAGCATGTTCCACTAGTGTTTCTTTCCACTTTCATTTCAGACTTTGTATTGGTGCCATTTTGGCAAAAATACGATTAATGCAATTATGAACTGTTTCTTTCATTTGATTATCTCTATATTAGATGGTTGATTTATGAACGCCTATGATGTTAAGTTTAAAATGTTTTGCATGAAATAAGAAAACAAAAAGTTTAAATTTTCCGCTAAAATTAACCTAGATGAAGTAAGAATGACGTATGTAGGCTTGTTTGCGACCTCTGAGAGGTCAACGACGCCGGTCTCGTTTGGGGTTTAGATTCCGGTCGTGACAAAGTTGGTATCAGAGTACTAGGTTAAACTTCGAGAATAATAAGTTCACATCAACCACATTGAGTAGTTTTTAAGTCATGGTAGTGAAGTGCACCACTATCTTGAATTAGAGACTGCATGATGCGTAGGAAAATTTCCCTTCTTCTGATCTTATCGTGCTTTTCCTAATGTATGATTTTCTTGGTGTTATGAGCGTGTCTAACATCAAACCTTGTTGTTTAAAGATAATGAATACTAGGAGAAACATTGGTCAGAGGAGAGGAGGAGCAGCTACTGGGGACAATCATATTCCACCCCAGGCTCCAGCTGAAGGAGTTGCTATGCCGGTTAACCCAGCTGGGTTGACTGATGCGGAGGTACGGGCATCTCTAGCCCAGATGGTCCATACCATCACTATGCAGGCCCAGGCCATGACTGACCAGGTCAACCGGCAGAATGTTCAGAGGGAGAACCCAACGGTTCGTAGCATGGCTGACAGGCTGAGATATTTCACGAGGATGAATCCTCCTATTTTCACAGGGTCTAAGACTTCAGAGGACCCCCAGAAGTTTGTGGATGAGGTGCATAAGATTTTGGTGGCAATGGGGGCCATAAATACTGAGAAGGCTGAGTTGGATTCCTATCAGCTCAAGGATGTAGTACAGACTTGGTGCAGGCTGTGGCAGGATAGCCGAGCTTTGGGCGGAGTTTCGGTCATTTGGGAGTTGCTTAAGACAGCCTTCCTGGAGAGATTCTTTCCTAGGGAGATGAGGGAGGCCAAGTTTGAGGAGTTTATCAACCTTAAGCAGGGATCAATGAGAGTTAGGGAGTATTCCCTGAAATTTGTTAAACTATCCAGGTATGCTACTTTCCCTTGTATTTAATAGCAGGGATGAGATGAGTACTGAAGTTTGTTAAACTATCCAGGTATGCTACTTCCCTTGTATCTAACAGCAGGGATGAGATGAGCAGGTGCCTCACAGGAATCACCGGAGATCTGGAGGAGGAGTGTTGGTCTGCGATGCTCCACGATAACATGGACCTCTCCAGGTTGATGGTTCATGTCCATCAGGTGGAGGACAGCCGGAAGAAGAGGGTGTTTGTGATGCTAGGAGGCCTAAGACTCATGATCAGGCAGGTCCTAACAATAGAGGCAATAGGAACAACTTTGGTGTTCGTGAGCAGCTCAGATTTAAAAAGGGGCAGCAGAGTTCAGGGAACTCTAACTTTCAGAGGAGTACAGCACCTAGAGGAGGTAGAACCGAGCCCAAGAAGGGTAATGGAGGTGAGATGCAGCGTCCCAGAAAGGATTGTGCTAAGTGTGGCCGTGCTCACAGTGGAGAGTGCAGACAGGGCACTAATCCCTGCTTCGATTGCGGTAAGAGCGGGCATATGGTTAAGGACTGCCCACAGAACAGAGGTCAGGCTGGAGGTAATGCTCAGCCTAGGCCTAATCCACAGGGTGCAACAGCAGCCGAGCCTCCTAAGAGGAACAGGTTCTACGCCCTTTAGGGCAGGGAGGAGCAGGAAAAGTCCGCTGATGTGGTCACAGGTATGCTGCAAGTATTCTCAACTTCTGTTTATGCTTTACTTGATCCAGGGTCTATGCTTTCCTTTGTAACTCCTTTGCTTGCTCTCACTTTTGAGATGTTTCCTGAAGTTCTGCATGATCCTATAGTGGTTAGTACACCTTTAGGAGAAAATGTAAGAACTGATAGAGTATACAAGAATTACCCAATAGTTGTATATGGTAAGACTATGTGTGCAGACTTAGTTGAGTTACCAATGCATGATTTTGATGTTATTCTTGGCATGGACTGGCTTTATAGTTGTTATGCTTGTATGGATTGCCGTAGTAGGGTTGTGAGATTTCGTTTCCCTAATGAGTTAGAGCTGGTCTGGGAGGGGTACAACTCGAGTCGTCCTAATCCCTTGATTTCAAACCTTAAGGCCAATAAAATGATGTCCAAGGGGTTATTGTGTCATCTTGTGAGTGTTAATGATTTTGATCATGAAATTCCTTCCATAGACTCAGTGCCTGTAGTGAATGAGTTCCAAAATGTATTTCCTGATGATTTGCCTGGAGTTCCTCCCCCTCGAGAGATTGACTTTGGTATAGACTTAGAACCCGATACTAAACCAATTTCAATTCCTCCTTATAGAATGGCTCCAGCTGAACTCAAAGAGTTAAAGTTGAAGTTAAAAGATCTCACTAATAAGGGTTTCATTCATCCGAGCATATCCCCTTGGGGCGCTCCAGTTTTGTTTGTGAAAAAGAAGGATGGAACCCTTAGAATGTGTATCAATTATCGGCAGCTCAACAAAGTCACTATAAAGAATAAGTTTCCACTTCCCAGAATAGATGATTTGTTCGATCAGCTCAAAGGGTCTAGTTTCTTCTCTAAGATTGATCTTCGTTCAGGGTATCATCAGCTTAGGGTTAGGGATGGAGATATCCCAAAGACAGCCTTTCGTACCCGTTATGGTCATTATGAGTTCTTAGTTATGTCATTTGGTCTCACTAATACACCAGCTGCATTTATGGATCTCATGAACCGAGTCTTCCGTGAATACCTTGATTCTTTCATCATAGTATTCATTGATGACATCCTCATCTACTCTAGGACCAAGGAAGAGCATGAACAACATTTGAAACTAACCTTGCAGGTACTTAGACAACATCAGCTGTATGCCAAATTCAGGAAGTGTGAATTCTGGCTTAGATCAGTGACCTTCCTGGGTCATGTTGTGTCCGATCAGGGCATGGAGGTGGACCCTAGGAAGACTGAGGCTGTGAAGAACTTGCCAAAACCTCTTACTCCCACCGATATCCGTAGCTTTCTAGGATTGGCTGGTTACTACCGCAGGTTTGTGGAGGGGTTTTGTTCCATTGCTGCCCCACTGACAGCTTTGACTAAGAAGAAGGCCAAGTTCGAGTGGACGGAGACTTGTGAGAAGAGTTTCCAGGAGCTCAAAGACAGACTCATTTCAGCCCCGGTGCTTACTTTGCTTAAGTGTGGTGAAAATTACACTGTTTATTGTGATGCATCTAGGGTTGGATTGGGTTGTGTTCTTATGCAGGTTGGTAAGGTGATAGCTTATGCGTCCAGACAAGGTTCATGAGAAGAATTATCCCACTCATGACCTGGATTTGGCAGCTGTGGTATTTGCACTGAAGATGTGGAGGCACTACTTGTATGGAGTGCATGTGGATGTGTTCACAGACAACAAGAGTCTCCTGTACGTGTTCACGCAGAGAGAGTTGAATCTACGTCAGCGGAGATGGTTGGAGATGTTGAAGGACTATGACATGAATGTTCACTACCATCCAGGTAAGGCTAATATTGTAGCTGATACTTTGAGCAGGATGAGCATGGGAAGTACAACCCACGTCGAGGATGATAAGAAGGAGTTGGTGAAAGATGTACACAGACTGGCCAGACTGGGTGTGCGGTTGGTTGACTCTACTAGTGGGGTGTTTCAGTTCATCCTAGTTCTGAATCTTCCTTGGTAGTTGAATTCAAGCAGGGTCAGCATCTCGATCCTGTGTTGATGGAGCTGAAGGACTCAGTATTGATAAAAATGAATGAGTCTTTTATTTTGGGAGGTGACGGCATACTTAGGTACCAGGAAAGGCTGTGTGTACCAGATGTGGCCAGGATCATTGCAGTGGCCCATGGTTCCGGATATTCCATACATCCAGGTTCCACCAAGATGTATCATGATCTTAAAAAGATTTATTGGTGGGATGGC
Source organism: Solanum sitiens (assembly GCA_016801875.1). Taxonomy (NCBI): domain Eukaryota; kingdom Viridiplantae; phylum Streptophyta; class Magnoliopsida; order Solanales; family Solanaceae; genus Solanum; species Solanum sitiens. Next base: position 568,951 of record JABWTJ010000207.1, on the reverse strand, counting down.
ATGAAGAAGGACATTGCAGAATATGTAGCCAAGTGTCCTAATTGTCAGCAGGTTAAGGCAGAACATCTTATGCTTGGTGGTCTTACTCAGATTATTGAGGTTCCGACTTGGAAGTGGGAGTCCATTAATATGGACTTCGTGGTTGGTCTTCCGAGGACCAGGAGATAGCATGACTCCATATGGGTTATTTTGGACAGGATGACTAAGTCTGCCCACTTTATCCCTGTGAAGTCTACTTACAGAGCCGAGGATTATGCGAGACTCTACATTGATGAGATTGTGAGATGGCATGGGATTCCTTTGTCTATCATTTCAGATAGAAGAGCTCAGTTCACTTCACATTTCTGGAGATCCTTCCAGAAGAGCTTATGCACGCAGGTAAAGCTTAGTACTGCCTTTCATACTCAGACTGATGGGCAGGCAGAGCGCACCATTCAGACATTGGAGGACATGTTAAGAGCGTGTGTGATTGACTTCAGGGGTAGTTGGGATGACCATCTGCCTTTGATAGAGTTCTCGTATAATAATAGCTATCACTCCAGAATAGGGATGGCACCATTTGAGGCACTGTATGGTAGGAGGTGTTGATCTCCAGTTGGGTGGTTCTAGGTTGGAGAGTCATCCATTTTGGGTCCAGAGATCATTCATGAGGCCTTAGAGAAGGTCAGGGTGATTAGGGACAGGTTGGCTAGTGCTTACAGTCGGGAGAAGTCATATGCATATAATAGAAAATAGCCCATAGAGTTTGATGTTGGTGACCAGGTCTATTTGAAGATATCACCTATGAAGGAGGATGAGGTTTGGCAGGAAGGGGAAGTTGAGTCCGAGGTATGTAGGGCCATATGAGATCCTACAGCGTGTGGGTGAGGTGGCCTATGAGTTGGCATTGCCTGCAGAGCTAGCTTCAGTCCATCCAGTCTTTCATGTATCCATGTTAAAGAAGTGCCTAGGTGATCGAGCATCTATTCTACCTGTGAAAGGTTTGGGGGTCGATGAAGACTTGTCCTACGAGGAGGTACCTGTTGAGATCTTAGATAGACGGGTCAAGCGGGTGAGGAACAAGGAGATTGCCACAGTGAAGGTATTGTGGAGGAATCATCTTGTTGAGGGTGCTACGTGGGAGGCTGAGCCGATATGAGATCCCGCTACCCTCATCTTTTCAGCACTTGAGGCTAGACGTCCTACTCTTAAGTCTAAGTTTCCTTATCTCTCCATTATTTATTGATATTGATTGACTGTGCATAGGTATTATGTTATGTTAAGACTGGCATTGTGCTAGATAGTTAGTAGTGTCATTCGGGGATGAATGTTCCTAAGGAGGGTATAATGTAACAACCCTAAAAATGGATATGATAAGTAATACTTAATGTGTCTAGAATGCCTACGATAAGACCGGGTTCACACGGATTGATGCGCGTAGAACCAGAACTCTGAACCTTTGCTACAGCTAATCCAACTAACTTGGGGATTTATTTGAGCTAGGAAAGGTTGGGTCCATCCATGTAGGGCTCTCGAATACGAAGATTTACTTGAAGGAGTCTTTAGCGGACTTAAGAAGGGAAAATCTTAGGTTTGGAGGGTCTAGGGGTAAAGTGGTCTTTTTCCAGGCTAAGGGTAGTATCGTAATTACCCTAAATATGTAATTAATTATTTAATTGATAAGGTGGAGGGGCATTTTGGGGAGAGAGAGCCGAAAATTGGATCTTAGACTGAAGTCTTGCTCCACCCGGGTTCGAACCTAGGTGGAAGCATGATTTAAATTGTTGTTTTATTTAAGTTGATAAAATGTAATTAATTAATATTTATTATTTATTGGCTGATTTAAAATAAAAGGGAAATCAGATTTTTATCATTTAATAAAAACATTATTTGACTAAGTTCTAAACTAGACTCCTAAGCCTAAGAAAACTCTCTTCTCTCATGCTCATCTCTCTCTCACGTCTCTATAATTCTCTTATGCACGTTCTCTCTGCCAAATAATATACAAGAACAGAGATAAACCAAAGTTCTTCACACTTGAAGAACTCACAACGAAAATAAAATCAAACGCTAAGCAAAATACGTTAGGCAAAGGGAGGGTTTTCCGTCGAAAGTTTGGTGTTGAAACTTAGTTTTGGACGTGAGTGTTGGAGAAGGTTTGGGTAGAAACTTCAAGGTTTGAACGTCATAAAAGGTATGGGTTTTCTTACTCTTTGTCCCTTTCCGAAGAGACCCCTTAACGTTCAGTATATTCTAATCCGAAAACTAGGATTGTTCCCTGTTGCATGTCCCTGTCACTAGCTCCCATTGATTCGTAAGTTGGGTATGATTGCTGGTAGATATTAGCTGTGTAATGTGTTTTCGTGATGAATATGTTCATGAATGTATGTTTTAAATCGTATGAATGACAACCCATGTTTTTTGAACTATGTGTATGTGTGTGCACAATGTGAACTGTGGCCTATAGCCCTCGGGTTAAGCCTCAAAAAAATGATGTATTATGGTTGTATTTTTACGTGCACAAACTTAGGTAAATTGTGATGTTCATATGAAATGTTATGTGTCTGAATTCAGTGAGAAACTCTTGGCTAAACAAATCCATGAAAATGCACCTAAAACATTATAAATGAACCATGAAATTCCCCTAAGAACTAATGTGTAACTTGATGAAAAAGATGCTGAAAAATTACAAAATTTCCAGCCATAAGTTGATGAATTTCGGTCAAGTTAAAATGGTTTAAAATGTTATGAAAAATGAAGTAAACTAAGTGAGGTCACTGAGGGTCGAACCCGTGACCCCACCATGTTAAAAACCATGAAATTAAGTGAGTTAAAAGTATTGTGGTGAGGGGGATTGGAACCGTGGTATTGGCTGGAAAATGTAACTTAAAAAAATAAGAAATGAGAGGAGTGGGATTCGAACCCACCACCTCTCAATCAGATTTAAGGAAGAGTAAAAGAAAAATAAAAGGGTTGAGGCATGTGGGAATCAAACCCACGACCTCTAGGCTGGTTAAGGGAAATTAAAGAGAAGAATAAAGTGAGACTGTGGGGATTCGATCCCTCACCCTCATGGTCAACTCAAAAAAAAAGTCAAGGAAAAAGAAATTTAAATAAAAAGGGACTGTGGGGGTTCGATCCCACAACCCCTCGGCCAAAAAGGAGAATATCTAAAGAAAAGAAATTAAAAGGAAATGAAGGTGTTGGGGCTCGACCTTGGTTCCCCAAGCCATTTGGATTTAAACCAAAATAAATAAAAATGTAAGTGTGGTCCAAGGGATTCGAAACTGGATTCCCTTGCCCAAATTCCGTATTGATACATAAGTCATACGTGAATTAAATGTTCAAGAATAGTGCAGCCTACTTAGATCAAAATCGAGATCTTGGCTTACATACAAGATGCATAAGTCTTGTACCACATAATCTTATGAAGATATGAATCACTTAAACGAACTATGAATGAAGCCTCATGGCTTGTATGTATGGACCCATAAGTCTAGCATACGATTAAAAATAAGTGAACCTAAGATGCATGTAATGAAATGATGTAACCCTAGAAGGGTTAAGTAAGAGTGTAAAACACACTAAATGGCCAAGTGCATTGGCATACGATGAAATGAATAATATATAATGAAATGATGAAACCCTAGAAGGGTTAAGTAAGAGTGTGAAACACACAAATGGCCAAGTGCGTTGGCATATGATGAAATGAACATTCATGTAAAAAGGGGTGAGTAATTATGAAGAACAAATGTGCTAAGGTTAATGAATGTGGTGACAAAATGATAAGAGACTAATGTGAAAGATGAGAGCAATCTCAAATGAGCCTAAGTAAATGTTACCAAAACGTACTCACCTATGAGAGTGTAAAGTTAATGAAGAGACCAGTCTCTATGAACACTCTATTGAAAGTATTGAGAATAATGTATATTTAATATTAATGATGAGATGAGAAATCATCTAATGAGCTATGATGTCCTCATACTAGAAGCCATCTTCCATGACGTATGATTTGAATGAAATGGAACTTTATACAGCACCGATAGACTAGCTATGAGCGGTGATGCCTTCTTTCGGGAAGGGCGGAGGTTCACGTAACTCTCATGAGATGAGACTCTCCGGTATGCCGGGTATGGGTCTCCTTATATCTCCTGGTCCTAGAACCTCTAATGCCAATATAGGGATCTGGCGGAGTTCAATTCCCATGTACGCTAGCATGTTTTGGGTCACTTTGGCCGGTGATTCCATCTCTTTTCGATGTTGGGGAGACACTGGATTTCATGATGCTCACATGATCTATGTCGGTTAAAGTTAAAGTTCCCAATGAATGAATGAGGTCAACCTCAAATGATGCGCATAATGAAATGAATGATACCAAAGGTGTTAGGATAGGATAATAAAGAGGTGAGTTAGACTTATGTAATGACACTAGGTCATTCTTGGTCATTGCACATCGAACCTGATGAAAGTCTTAAACTACATCCTAGGTATAGCTGGTGTTTACACTAGCCTATGAATGAAATGAAATGAAGTACGTATGAATGAATGAAGCAGACTCTGTGTTTGCTAAAGAAGGCTCCCTAGTTGAGGCCCCATATGTTGAGTCCTCATTTTGGGAAGTCTTACTGTTAAGTCCATGTTTCCAAGGTCTCATGGCATATGAACGAACGATATAAAAGATGTTATGTGCTATATGCAATATGTTATGTGCTATGTGTAAGATGTTATGTGTTGTGTGCAATATGATTCGTATGATGATGTATGTTACTCTCATTGAATGACTTTCCAAATCCACATTTGGCAAGTCCACTAACTTTCCTAATTCAAATTTGGCAAGTCTATTGACATGACTTTCCATAAATCTTGTTGTTAGGAAAGAGCTATTCTTACTCATGTATGTCCTTGGTGTGTGCTTGTATATACCCATACTTAGTACAAGTGTGTACTAAGCCCATACAACTCTATAATTTTAGGTGCAGGCACAGGTGGACGCTAGAGCTTACAGGTTGACGTTGCAGCTATCCGGACTTGGTAGGCCCTCATGCTTTCGAGGATGTCTACCGTTATTATCTAGCTTAGATGTAGGCTTTAGCTAGTGGAGCATGTTCCACTAGTGTTTCTTTCCACTTTTATTTCAGACTTTGTATTGGTGCCGTTTTGGCAAAAATACAATTCATGCAATTATGAACTGTTTCTTTCATTTGATTATCTCTATATTAGATGGTTGATTTGTTAACGCCTATGTTGTTAAGTTTAAAATGTTTTGCATGAAATAAGAAAACAAAAAGTTCAAATTTTCCGCTAAAATTAACCTAGATGAAGTAAGAATGACGTATGTAGGCTTGTCTGCGACCTCTGAGAGGTCAACGACGTCGGTCTCGTCTGGGGTCTAGATTCCGGTCGTGATATTATATGACATGGAAAACATGATTGTAGGTTCACTCGTGAAAAGTGAAAGCATGTTTAGCTAAGTGTTCATGTGTGTGCCTATGATTTGTGTTATTTTTGGAATGTTTCTTATTCTGAAGGCTATTGCTATGTTAGAAATTGACATTTTGTGAAATGGCTCCTATTTTTTCTGACGTGCTTGGCGTGACTTACCATTTAGACTTCACTAGGAAGGAAACATGAGCATGCCTTGGTTTAAAAGTTGAGAAACTATCATCTTTAAAGGGGATTTTACCTTGTGCCTTGCTTGGGTGTGAACTCATGATACATGTAAGTGTGTGAGGAGAAGAACATTCCTTTTTAGGCATAACTAAACATGGTATGGTTGAGTATGAACCTCATAGCACTAGGTCTAACTAATATGAATCCATTGTCAACCTATCTTACTCAAGTCTATGTGCATGGAAGTATAAGTGCCTACTTGTTCTTGAGTATCGTTGGAATCTGCCTATGTGTGACCTTACATGATGAGCTCCTAATAAAATGAAGTGTAATGAACATGTTATGATTAGGAGAAGGATGTTACTCCTTTGAACATGATAAGAGCCTATGTGTATGATGCATTAAAGGGTGAGTGAATAAAAGTGTTGCTTGCTTGTGTGCATTTAGTGCTAAAATGATTTGAAGTTGTGTTCCTTGTAAGTTTGGTGCATTGAATTCTATGTGATGATATTATGAATATGGTAAGTTGCTCTCTATTCTTCATTAAAGCCCTTGTTGTTATTAAAGTGTTCTAAGTGTCATTCGAGGACGAATGTTCCCAAGTGGGGGATATTGTAAGACCCCCAAAATGAGTTAGGGTGTCTAGAGTCTAAATTTTATTTATAAGGATATAAGGTCCTAAAATGGTTTATAATATGGTTTTGAGGCAGTGTGTAATCTTTGAGGTGATTTGGAAGTCAAAAGTCAAGGGACGACCAAGACATTTGATCTACCTACATGCCTCATGTGTCTATACGTGCTTATATTTGTATGTCATGAGATTACAGAGTCTTAAAATGAGATATAATGATGTTTATAGGCAGTATATGGAGTTTCATGAAGTTTGGAGGTCAAACGTCCAAGAACTTCTAAGACGTTCAAAAGTTAGTCCTTGAGACGTCCAAGTATGTCTTGATGGGGCCTAGCATGTTTGGACATGTTTCGTGTAATTGTTTTGGGTGAAACTGATGTGGAAGGTTCTTGACTTGTTAATGTTCATATTTACGTTGGAAACATCCAGGTACGATTCCAAAGGGCCCCGCAAAAGGTCCCACAAGAAGGACCCAAGAGCTATCGAGACACTACCTTGACAGTGTCAATCGACGTGCTCCAATTGACGCCTCGTCAGTCCATCGACGCCCTGTCGATTGGGGAGTGTGTTGACACTTTGCCTCAGGAGCTGAATCCACCAAGAGGAAGCTGCAGTCACAAACGATGGAGCGCCAGGACCCCCCGTCGTCCAGTCGATGTTGTCCGTCGATGGTGGCCTACAACTGGTTCCATTCGACTGCCTCATTAAAGGGGTGAATGGGAAATTCACCCCACGTCCTAAACTTACCCTACTTGATATATTTAGCTATTTTTGGGTGTATATAAGTGATCAAAAACGTGAACAACCCATTCTCAATCCCATTCGTACAAAATAAACTTTCCCTCCAAAACAAATTCTCCCTAGAAACCTCCATTGAAGGTGAAAGTCAAGTACAACTTGGAGCTTGGATTTCCATGGATTATTCATAAGGTTTTAGAGTTTTTCAACTAGACAAAAGTATGGTGATCCTTCATCTCTAGTTATCCTTCCATCTAGAGAGATAATATCAATGTTTCAAAAGAGATTTCATGATCAAAATTCTTCTTCTTCAAACTAGCCATGACTTCTTTCTAAAAACGTTTTTAATGGCATAATCATGATGAATTGATGATAATGTATTGGTTTTAACGTGATTTTCAATCCAATTGCATGATGAACACATGTCCCTTGCAAAAATTGATTTAGCCCTTGCATGGGCATTGTGATCGTGGCTTGTTATTGGTATATTTATGATTCTATTACATTGAGTTGGTTATATCTACTGTTGTTTACTTGAATGCATGATGAATTGATGATGAAGGATCCATGTGGATCAAAGTATGAAGATTTGAACATGCCTAGTTTCGATTTTTAGGAGTTCACTGTAACATTGCCTTTTTAATGATTGAATGTTGGATTCGATTAGGTGAAGATAGTTATAGCTACTGTTTTAGGTTGATGTTATGAATAAATTGTGGGTATAAACCCTTGATTATCAAATCAAAGGAACCTTGATAAGTATTAATCTACATGTTTTAGCCTAAAGGTTGATAATCCTATGAACATAATATGATCTCAATTTAGGGTAGGTGAAGCATAACTTAGTCTTGGTTATTATGTCTTTAGCTACTGCCTTAGATTGGTATTATTGGTATATTATGAATGTTAATCATGATGATCAAATCAAGGAATACTAGTAAGTGATTTATGTCTCTCTACTTTAAAGGTACATGTTGTAGTATGATCTTGTAGTGGCTTATGCATGGTTTCTTTTATGATTTAAGTACATATAGCTACTGCCCTATACATGAATTGTTGATGAAAAGGTGTATTTATCAATGATGATCAAAGGTTGATGAATTAGTAAGAATGACTCTTCCTCTCTACTTTTCTTATAGTATTGATAGTTGATGAAGCCTTGTATGGCATTGTGTGGTATGGTCCACTTATGGTGATGGTGTTTACTATATTGTCATCATATATGTGTGGATTATGGTCTCAAACGCAAATTGATGAATATATGAGTGTATGGTTTTGATGATCATACTATGTGAAGCTTATGCCTACTTTCCTATTGTAGTTGTGACCTAGGTTGTATGACCACTTTATAAGCATGTGTATATCTATGTTAGGGTAAACTGTAGGTGATGCCATTGATGAGTTAAAATTTTTAATAATCCCTTACCTATGTACGCTTATATAAATGCATGAATAGCAAAAGTTAGGAGTCTTAAGTGTAATATGAAATTGACTTGTCTCCTATGCTATTCTGTGTTGTGTGGTCTATGCTTGAAAGTATATTATGGTCTAAGAGGGTGGCTGCCTCAATGTGTTGTTGATAAACATTATGTGATCATGTCGACCAATGTACACACACACTCACACTTCATACATGCTTACAAGTAGTAAATGTTCATAGTGTCTAATGAAAGGTTGGTCTCATATTACTAAATGTCTACGACAATGCATGTAAGATAAATGTATGTGAAGTATGTTATGCATTCCATTAACTAGGATGACTTGATAGGTGTACTAGTATGGGCAAGGGTATGGGACCTTGTCTATGCATTGCACATGTGTACCTTGATAGGATAATTCCTAGGTTTGGTTTCTATGAACATGAAAATGAATATAAGAACATGCCATGAATATGTCTTATATGCTTTGATGTTAACTATATGATATGATGAAATATTAATGTGCATAGTGTCTTAAAGTGTTGATATGAAAGAATTGCTCATATAGTTACACTTATAGACTTATGCATTGATATATGAACATGTGTGACATTTATGTGTTATGTGAAAGGTTTGCTCACATACAGGTACACACACAAATGTATGGAGATCTAGTTAATAGAGGGGCCTTGAAAGGTGTACTCATACCCTAAGACTGGATAGGTGCTTGAGTATTCTATAAGCATATAAGGAATCAATATTCTAATCCTATGTTTTATGAACTAAAGTAATAAAGGCTTTTAATAAAAAAGGGAACTTAGCTTAGTACCGAGTGAACTGTACAGTGAGAGGTGTTGGCTTCCCACGAGGAAGATTCCCCATTGGTTTCTCATAGAGTGTTGTCTTACTTTAGAGGAAGATTCACCATTGGGTGCCCATAAGGTTTGAATTCCCTTAGAGGAATATTCACCTATGGTTCCACATGAGGTGGTGGCTTCCCTTCGAGGAAGGTTCACCCATGTTTTATCATGAGAGGAGGCCCCAATTTCCAAATGGCACGTAGAGGGATCATACCTATATCTTAGTTCCAAAAACTATGCTTGCCGCATAGGATGTAGCAAAGTGAATTCACTTAGAATGCTAGAATGTATGTTAAGGTTCAACTTTGGCTAAGTGGAACACCTTCCATTGGTGTAAGGCTCTACAACACCAAATTTCATGTTTAGCACACATGGTCTTAGTGTCGGTTAAGGCTATAGTTTCCCTAAAGTAAAATGGACAATGGAAGTAAATGACTAGGAACCTAACTAGTATGACTTAAGGGAGGTTACTTAGGATAGGTGAAAGTAATGAACCCATCTAGACATTACACGAGTAGCTCCTTAGAAAGTCCTAGGGCGGTTGCCTAATGTGTATGGTTATGCTTATGTATTTATGCATGACATTGTAGTAATTGTCTACTTGTTATGAAGATGTGAATGGTATAAGTCTAAATGATGTGAACTTGTCCATATATGCATGAAGTTGGTCTTGATGACTATATGATGAAGGTCTTGCCTAGCATGGATGAAGTTGCCATTACTTGTTTTGATGATGTATGAAGTGTTAAGGCTTGTGGACTCATGATAGGTTTACTAAGTATGTGTGAGGTTATGGGGCTTCACATTTACATTGCACTAGTAGACTAAGATTGAGGTCATGATTAAGATCTTAAAATGATTTATGTGAAGTGATGTGAATATATGTACAAATGGACATAACTTACTGTAAAGCCAATGAAGTCTTGACTTAAATGTGTCTATGATATATTATACTTATATGATGATATGTGTTGGATTATGTAGGTTGTATGTATGTTTTCTTTGTGGCCTAAGGTGATGAATTGCTCCAAGTATCACTAGAGGGTTATATGGGGAGATTAATGAGTAAAAAGAAGGAAGTTCACTGTAATGTGAAAAGAGTTCACTGTAAAGTGACCCTAAAAGTTGCTTAAATTCTATATGTGATTATTTATGATGTTTGGCTTTTGAAAACGTCTATATGAAGCATATGAATGATATAAATGCTATTGTATAAAGGTTTGTTGAAGATTTACTCAAAAAGGCATGAATTATGATTTCAAGAAAATGTCTCTTTTAAATGCATGATTTTGCATGGTTGTCATACTTAGTTCATTCTTGTACTAATCCCATTCTTCTCTACTTTTTACACAAAGTGTAGGTTATGGATTCTTAAGGGATGTCTATATGATTGAGGAGCTTGATATGTGATTCTCAAGCTCAAGGAACGGAATCCTTAAGTTCCAAGATCTCCTAAATTATGGTTTACTGTAAAGTGTTATATTATTGTACTTATGTATTATGCTATAAGGGTCGTGTCCCTGTGGTACTCTTATGATGTTGTGTCTAGGATGGCAAAGAGACTTAAGGTCTAAATATGTATTATGACTAATGTTTTATATATATATGAAGTGATGTTTTTAGCATATGATGTGCAATGAAAAGTTTTAAATTTTCCGCTAAATTTACTATGACAATGCGATGAATGATAACTATGTGTTTGTATAAGACCTCCGAGAGGTCAAGTACTCCATGTTACTTCTAAGGGGTGCTCCCCGGATGTGGCACGTCAGTTGAATAAGGTGACCATCAAGAACAAATATCCTCTTCCAAGGATAGATGATCTTTTCGATCAACTCCAGGGTGCTTCTTGCTTTTCCAAGATTGACCTCAGATCAGGCTATCATCAGTTGAAGAATAGGGAATGTGATATTCCCAATACAACTTTTAGAACAAGGTATGGGCATTATGATTTTTCTGTTATGTCCTTTGGTTTGACTAATGCACATGTAGCGTTCATGGACCTTATGACCAGATTCTTCAAACCTTATTTAGATTTGTTTGTCATCGTCCTAATTGATGACATACTGATTTATTCAAGGAATAAAAAAGATCATGCTAGTCACCTTAGGATTGTTCTTCAGACTTTGAAAGATAAAGAGTTATATGCTAAGTTCTCCAAGTGTGAGTTTTTTCTTAAGTCTATGGTATTCTTAGGTCACATTGTTTCTGGTGAAGGTATTAGATTTGATACTCACAGGATTGAAGAAGTTCAGAGTTAGCCTAGACCTACATCTCCACATATATAAGGAGTTTCTTGGGCTTGGCTGGCTATTATAGGATATTTGTTGAAGGATTCTCATCTATCTCTTCTCTTTTGACCAAGTTAACTCAGAAGATAGTCAAGTTTCAATGGTCTGAAGCTTATGAGAAAAACTTTCAGGAGTTTAAAAGAGATTGACTACCGATCCGGTTTTGACTTTACCAGAGGGTACTCAAGGTTTCGTGGTGTATTGTGATGCATCAAGAGTTAGCTTGGGTTGTGTGTTAATGCAGAATGGCAGTGTCATAGCTTATGCTTCCAGACAGTTGAAAATTCATGAGAAGAATTATCCAACTCATGACTTAGAATTGGCTGCAGTAGTGTTTGCTTTGAAGGTATGGCATCACTATTTGTATGGAGTTCATGTGGATATATTCACTAATCAGAAGATCCTCCAATATGTGTTCACTCAGAAAGAAGTCAACCTCAGACAGAGAATGTGGTTGGAATTACTCAAGGATTATGACATGAATATTCTTTACCACCCAGGTAAAGCTAATGTGGTTGTTGATGCCTTAAGCAGGTTGTCCATAGGAAGTACTTCCCATGTCGAAGAAGAAAAGAAGGAGTTAGCAAAAGATGTGCACAGACTTGCACGTTTGGGAGTCAGAATTATGGATTCCACATAAGGAGGTATAGTGGTGACCAATGGGGCAGAGTCATCATTGGTGTTAGAGGTGAAAAGAAACAAGACCAAGACCCTATTTTGCTTGATTTGAAGGCAAGTGTCCATATACAAATAGTATTGACTTTCGAACAAGGGGAGGGTGGTGTGCTGAAATACCAAGGCAGATTATGTGTACCTAGGCTAGATGGAATTTAAAAGACGATCTTGGAGGAGGCTCATAGCTCCTGATATTCCATTCATCCGGGTTCCACCAAAATGTACCATGATTGAGGGAGGTATATTGGTGGGAAGTCATGAAGAGAGATATTGTTCAATTTGTTTCCAAGTGTTCAAATTGTCAGCAAGTGAAAGTAGAATACCAAAGGCCTGGAGGTTATGCTCAGAATATAGAACTTCCAGAATGGAAGTAAGAGATGATTAATATGGATTTCATCACAGGCTCGCCAAGATCGCGAAGACAACATGATTCTATTTGGGTGATTGTCGATAGAATGACAAAGTCAGACCATTTCTTGCCAGTAAAGACTACCTATTCGACCAAGTATTATGCTACTTTGTACATTCAAAAAGTGGTAATACTTCATGGAGTTGCAGTCTCCATTATTTTAGATAGGGGTGCATAATTTGCTGTGCAATTCTGGAAATCTTTCCAGAAAGGTTTGGGTTCAATGGTGGATTTGAGTACTATTTTTAATCTTCAGATAGATGGATAAGAAGAACGTACTATCCAGACCTTAGAAGAAACGTTGAGAGCTTGTGTGATCAACTTGAAGGGAAATTGGTATGATCACATACCTCTCATTGAGTTCGCTTACAACAATAGTTATCATTCGAGCATCCGCTCTTTGTGGGAGAAGGTGCATATCTACTATTGGATGGTTCGAAGTTGGCGAAGCAGGGTTGATAGGACTAGATTTAGTTCACCAAGCTATGGAGAAGGTGAAAGTAATTCAAGAAAGGTTGAAGACAATGCAAAGTCGCCAAAAGTCCTACACAGACGTTAGAAGAAGGCCATTAGAGTTTGAGGAAGATGATTGGGTGTATCTTAAGGTTTCACCTATGAAGGGCATTATGAGTTTTGTTAAAAAGGGGAAACTCAGTCCCCGATATATTGGACCTTATAGGATCTCCAAAAGAGTGGGAAATGTGGCTTATGAGTTGGAGCTACACCTAGAGTTAGCAGCGGTCCATCCGGTATTCCATATTTCTATGTTGAAGAAGTGCTTGGGTGATCCTTCATTGATAGTACCAACGGAGAATGTTGGGATTAAGGATAACCTATCCTATGAATAAGTTCCTGTTCAAATTTTGGATCGGCAAGTTCACAAGTTGAGGACAAAGGAAGTTTTTTCAGTCAAGGCCAATTGGAGGAACCAATTTGTTGAAGAAGCATCTTGGGAAGAAGAGGAGGATATTTTTTCGGATCAAAATTATTGGGTGATGAGTTATTTAGGTATCCTAAGTGTTTGGGGTGGTATCCATGGGAGTTTGGGAAGGTTTAGAGATGAAAAACGAAAAAGAAAGTCGGAAAAAGCCATTTGTTAGGCATTGGGGTGCCGCGCCTCCAAAGCCCTTCAGTACAGAGTCTGTCTGTCAGGATCTGGTATGCCACGCCATCCAGAGCTCCTGAGGACAGCCTCTGTCCATCAGGCTCTAGCGCTCCGCGGCTCTCAGACCGCCCCGACCCCCTGGAGACCTCATTCTTTCACTATCTTTTCGTACTAGTTCCTAAGTGATGTACCCTTCATTCTTAGTTGTTTCCAACACTCTAGAGTATATATAAACATCATGAAGTCATCCATAAACATGATATAATGATCCTTGAATCCATAGTCCAATTCAAGGGAAGCTAAGATCAATGTTAATGAAGTTATGAGTCAAAGTTTAAAAGTTAAGAAACAAAGTCAAAGTGAGTTCTTAAAGTTTTGAAAGAGTCTTAAAAAATATTTTTACTTTGTTTTAAGGCTCAAATGACAATTTGAGTAAAGGTCAAGAGTTGAGTTCTTTTCTCAAAAGCTATAAGGGAACTAAGTATTCCCTAAGAGTTAAGTTTCAAGTTAAATAAAGAGCAAGAGTCGAGCTCATTTCTCGAAAGCTATAAGGGAACTAAGTATTCCCTTAAGGTTTAAAAATGTTTCACATTGAGTAAAAAGGGAACTAAGAGTTCCAAAAGAGTTTCATACTAAAATGGAACATTGATTCCAAAAAGGAGCTTTTAAAGCTAAAGGGATTCAGCAAATTATCTCAACCCAAAGAAAAGAATGTTTTACTATAAATATGAGCTAAAGTATGTTTTGGGAATAGTATTGAGCACTGAAGTGGGGATGAGAGTTCATATAAACTCAAGTCTCCATGTAAACCATGAAGCCATCATGGGAATTGACGAATCATACTTTTTAGATGATCATGTAAGTTTATTTAGTGGATCCACTAAGCAAAGTAAGGTCCTATGCCGATGGCAAGGTATAGGATAGTTCTGGCAGTGTGGGCAAGACGTTGTATCACCATTTACGCTCCTAGTGGTGGTTTTTGGTAAAGTTGAGTTTATTATTGTTATATTACTTTCGTACATAAGTAAAGATGATCTTTAATTAACTAAGAGATTACACTATTATACCAGTTATATATATATATATATATATATTGCATACATTTTTATTGCTTTATGTTGAGTTGTTATCTTATGACTCGAGCAGAGCCAAGGTAAGTTCATCCTCACTCCACTTCAAGCTTAGAGTTGTTCTTAGCATTCTAACTCACATACTTGTACATTCAATAAACTTATGCCAGTGGGCCTGCATCATTTTATGATGCAGATGCAGGTACTCAAGATCAGCACGAAGCGCTTCGTTTATCCAGACCGAGCTCCAGAGTCAGTGGTAAGCCTTCTTGCATTCCGGAGGACATCATCTTTATTGCTTTACTAGTTTAGGGTTTAGGATGTTGTGGGGTCTGTCCCAACATCCCTCTTTAGTTAGATTAGAGGCTTCGTAGACAGTATTATTTCAGTTGAAGTTGTTTTCCTCGTTGAGACTTAAGTGCCATTTTGCCCAGAGTTTATGAAGTATTTGTTTCGAACATGTTTTACTTCTCTAGCAAGTTGAGTTTACTATTCCGTTGAGTTAAGTAAGCAAGGCCAAGGGTTCGCTTGGGGACCAGTAATGGTCTTAAAGTGCCAGTTTCGCCCAGGGTGTAGGCTCGGGGCGTGACAAAATTCGAGTATTAATATATGACAATTAAATAAATAAATAATTAAATGAAAATTTTAAAGCCAATAATTAATTTGCTGTAACTTAACCAACGAAAAATTAAGTAATGTAGTGGCCATGGAATTTCACAGATTCCATATATGCAAACATGTTAGTTTGCCAATGGCTTTCCATTTTTTCCCCAATGATTATACCTAATCATTATTCAATGGTAAACCTTGATAATTAATATAAACAATTTCCTCTTCGTATTCTAGTCCAAAAACGTTATCACCTTTCAGTTCTTGCAAAATTAGAAATCAACATGTTGCTGCATAATTCATCCCATAAAATCGATCATATTAATTAATTAGTCAGTCCATTAACCTTCTTTCCACCTAATCTAACCATCCCATCCCAACCGTACTAACACAAAGAGGATCTAATCACTTTTTATTATAAGTAAAATATTATCTTGTTGCTACTACTATATGTGTGTCACACCACTACATATACAAATTGAGAAATTTTGAAGTACTTACCAGAAAGCAATTGTACCCCTTTAGAATTCCGTGCTCTTTGCCCTAAATTTTTTCTGGAGTTTTTATTTTATTTTCTATTGGTTCAGAGTAATGACTCAGAAATTATTACACCCTTTTTACTTATAAATTCCATTAATGGTCCAAGTGGTAACTATTAATTAGGGATATGAACCACTAACTATTCAACTATAATACAAATTTAACAAAATTTCATTAACTAGATAGTCATAGCTATCGGATAGTTTAAAATACCCCTCTAAATTTTTCGGAAAAAAGTCAAAATAGTCATAGTTCTCAAAACGACCTAGCCGGTCATCACATCACCTACCACTTAAACAAACGTTCAT
Organism: Solanum sitiens; assembly: GCA_016801875.1. Classification (NCBI taxonomy): domain Eukaryota; kingdom Viridiplantae; phylum Streptophyta; class Magnoliopsida; order Solanales; family Solanaceae; genus Solanum; species Solanum sitiens. The sequence goes on along the minus strand of JABWTJ010000207.1, from coordinate 552,708 downwards.
CCCCGAATGAAAAGAAAAACTCACCTAAACGCTCAAAAAGCTGAGGATATTTACTCCTCTTGTGTGACTCGTTCTCCCATGTAGCTTCCTCCACTGGACGATGCTTCCATTTAACCACTACTGAAGCAATCTCTTTTGACCTCAACTTTTGAATTTGCCTATCCAAAATGGTAACCGGCTACTCCTCAAATGTCAAATTCTAATCACGTAACACTGAATCCCATTGAATAACATGAGCACCACCTTGATGATACTTCTTCAGCATCAAAATATGAAATACAAGATGGACATCTGACAAACCAGGTGTCAAAGACAACTGATACGCCACCTCTCCAATACGCTCCACAATCCCGAAAGGACCAATATACCTTGGGCTCAACTTGCACTTCTTTCCAAATCTTATCACACCCTTCATGGGTGAAACCTTCAATAGAACCCTCTCTCTAACCATAAACTCCAAATCACGAGCCTTTCGATCTGCATAACTTTTTTTCCTACTCTGAGCCATTAGAAGTCTATCTTAGATCACCTTGACGTTTTCCAAGGACTCCCTCAACAAATTTGTACCCCACGGTCTAACCTCAAATGCATCAAACCAACAAACTGGAGATCGACATCTCCTACCATACAAAGCCTCAAAAGGTGCCATCTCAATGCTAGAATGGTAACTATTATTGTAAGCAAACTTTGCTAATGGAAAGAACTAATCCCAGTGACCACCAAAGTTAATCACACACACCCGCAATATGTCCTCAAGAACCTAAATAGTCCGTTCAGACTTGCCATCAGTGTGAGGGTGAAAGCATGTACTAAGATTTACCCGAGTTCCCAACTCCTTGCATAGACCTCCAGAAATGAGATGTAAATTGGGTCCCACAATCTGAAATAATAGAAATAAGAATCTCATGTAAATGAACTATATCTCGAATATATATCTTGGCTAACTACTCTGAATTACAGGTAGTATGAACTGGTACAAAGTGTGTAGACTTAGTCAGTCGATCAATAATGACCCATATAGCATCAAACTTACCCATTCTAAGTGGAAACCCTACCACAAAGTCCATAGCAATACGCTTTCACTTCCACTCAGGTATAGGCATCATCTGAGTCATACCTCTAGGCTTTTGATGTTTATACTTCACTTGTTGACAATTCAAATACCCAGATACAAAATCTACAATGTCCCTCTTCATACGACACCACCAATAATGTTGCTTCAAGTCACGATACATCTTAGTAGCCCCTGGATGAATAGAGTACCTCAAACTATGAGCCTTCTCAAAGATCAATCTAGTCAAATCACCTCTCTGAGGAACACATATATGACACTTAATCCTCAAAACTCCATCAGTATCAAGAATTGCAGCCTTGGGTTCTCCTTGTAACACTTTGTCTCTAATCTTACATAAATAACCATCATGAAACTGTTGAGCCTCAATCTGCTCGAACAAGGATCACCTAGCATCCATATAAGCCAACACCTTACCAGATTCTGAATTATCAATTCTCACAAAGCTATTGGCCAAGGATTTAACATCCCTAGCTAAAGGACGCTCGCCAACCCGTAACATGGCTAAACTACCCATACTTACCACTGTAACAACAATAAAAAAAAATGAATAAGATAAATACTTAAGATGTCAAGAATGCTTGCGATTAGACCAAGGTTCACACGGATTGATACGCGTAGAACCAGACCTCAGAACCCTTACCACGACCAAGCCAAATAACTTGGGGAGTTAATTGAGCTTTGAAAGGTTGGAACCAACCATGTGAGGCTCTCGAAAACGAAGATTTAATCGAAAGAGTCTTTACCGGACTTAAAAGAAGAAATTTTAAGTTTTGAGGGTCCAGGGGTAAAATGGTCTTTTCCAGGCCAAGGTTAATATTGTAATTACCCTGAGGAATTAATTAATTAATTAATTAATTTAATTAAAAAGAGCAATTCGGGTTGGGGCGACCCAAAGTGACCCATTTTTCGCAAATAGGGTGTCACTCGGGTTCGAGCCCCACTAGAAGCATCAAATTAAGGATTTAATTGTTGTTTAAAAATCTGATTTTTTTCAAGGGCATAATGGTCCTTTCCCTAAGCTAATTAAATCAGGTTTTTATTTAAAATTAATACGGAGTCCTAGTTTGACTAATTCCCAAACTAAAACTCCTATTATTTATCTACTCTCTCACAATCTCTCTCTCACGTTTCACCACTCTCTCTCACGATTAGTTTCTGTCAAAAACAAAAAAGAACTAAAAATACATCAAGAGTTCTTCACACTTGAAGAACTCACACGAAAATTTGAGAAAGACAATGTAACCAATAACGTCAAGGCAAAGAGAGGTTGTTCGTCGAGTGGTGTGTACGTTGAGAAGGCTTGGACTGATTTTGGAGAGGGTTTTGGGCAGCAAATTCACGTTTGAACAAGCAAATTAAGGTATGGGTTTCTTCTCTCTTTGTCCCTTTCCCAAGAGACCCCTTACGATCAAGATATTCACTCCGAAACTAGGGTTGTTCCCCCTTTGCATGTCCTTGTCACTAGCTCCCAATGATTCGTAGGTTGGGTTTGATTGCTGGTAGATTTAGGTATGTGTGATGTTTTTATGTTGAATGTGAATATGTTTATGTGCGTGAAGTGACGAAAATGATAACCAATGTGTAATCTAAGAAAATATGTGTGTGTGTGTACGTTGGCAGTGAGTTTTATCCACTGTTTGGAGACGTGTAAGGCATGTTTTTCTTCTTGTATTCTATGTGTTAAAGTTGTGCATAATGTGATGTTCATAAGGTGTGTGAAGTTACAAATTTTGAGTGAAAACGATTAACTAATGTAACCCCTAAACTACATACTAAGTGCTTGGTGAAATGCCTTAAGAAACTAACATGAAAAGTTGATTAAAGGAAGCTAAAAGAATATGAATGAATTTCCATATTTGTGTACTATAGTTTCGGTCAACAAGGAGGTTAAAAATCTAGGTTTTTAAAGTGAAAATAAAACAAGTGAGGTCAATGGGAATTGAACCCAAGACCTCACATGTTAAGAAGGCTAAAAACGTGAAGGGGGGTTAAGGGGAATCGAACTTGGCTACTGATTTCGCGAGAAGGGAAAAAGAAAATGGGGCTGCAGGGAATCGAACCTGGCTACTGATTTCGCGAGAAGGAAAAATAGAAAATGGGGCTGGGGGTAATCGAACCTGGCTACTGGAGGAGAAAGAAGATAAAAATAAATTAAATAAATAAATGGGAGGCGTGGGATTCGAACCCACGACCTCCAGGCAGCGAGTGAAAGAGGAGAAAATAAATGAAAGAAAACGTGAGGCGTGGGAATCGAACCCACGACCTCAAGGCTGGAAATGGAGAGGAGCGAAAATAATTAATAAAACAAGTGAGGCTGTGGGGGCTCGATCCCACAACCTCACTGTCAATTACACTTAGCCTAGCAAAAATAAAAAATAAATATAGGAGGATGTGGGGGTTCGAACCCACCACCTCACAGCCTCTAGCGAAATTAAATTAAATCAAGGAGGCTGTGGGGATTCGAACCCACAACCTCCCTAGCCCAGCGAATTAAATAACAAAAATAAAAGAGGCTGTGGGGGCTTGATCCCACAACCTCTTGGTTTAGGCGAAATTGGGCAATGAAATATTAATGAAAAATAAAAAAAGAGGTTGTGGGGGTTCGATCCCACAACCCTTCGGCCAATTTAAGAAGAAAATTAAGTAGAAAATTAATGATACGATGTTAGATTTAATCTAGAGTTCTAATGTTATGAATATTAAAAATAAAATCAACGAAAATGTAAATGATATCCAAGTGATTCAAACTTGGGTTTCCTTGCCCAAACTTCTGTATTGATACATAAGTCATACGTGAACAAAATATCCAAGAATAATGCCACCTACTTAGATCTGAATCAAGATCTTGGCATATATACAAGATAAATAAGTCTTGTACTACATAATCTTAGGAATGTCACTTAACGAATTATGAATGAAGCCACATGGCTTGTGTGTATAGACTAATAAGTCTAGCATACATTTAAAAGTAAGTGAACCTAAGATGTATGTACTGAATGATGAAATGAACTATGAAATAATGAAACCCTAGAAGGGTTAAGTAAGCGTATGAAACACACTAATGGCCAAGTATATTGGCATATGATGAAATGAACATTCACGTAAAATGAGGTGAGTAATTATGAAGAGTAAATGTGCTAATGACAATGAATGTGGTGACAACATGATATGAGGCTAATGCAAATGATGAGAACAATCTCAAACGAGCCTAAGTAAATGTTACCAAAAAGTACTCAGCTATGAGAGTGTAAAGTTAATGAAGAGACCAGTCTCTATGAACACTCTAATGAAAGTATTGAGATTAACACACTTAATACTAATGATGAGATGAGAAATCATCTATTGAGCTATGATGTCCTCATACTAGAAGCCAGCTTCCATGACGTATGAGTAGAATGTAATGGAACTTTATACTGAGCACCGATAGACTAGCTATGAGCGATGATGCCTTCTTTCGGAAAGGGCGGAGGTTCACGTAACTCTCATGAGATGAGACTGTCCGGCTTGCCGGGTATGGGTCTCCTTATATCTCCTAGTCTTTGAACCTATACTGTCAATATAGGGATCTGGCGGGGTTCGATTCCCATGTACGCTAGCATATTTTGGGTCACCTTGGCCGGTACTGGATTTCATGATGCTCACATGATCTATGTCGGTTAAAGTTAAAGTTCCCAATGAATGAATGAGGCCAGCCTCAATGTTTGTTGTTTTCAGAGAATGAATACTAGGAGGACTATTGGTCAGAGGAGAGGAGGTGCAGCTACTGGGGACAATCAGGTTCCACCCCAGGCTCCAGCTGATGGAGTGGCTATGCCAGTTAACCCAGCTGGGTTGACTGATGCTGAGGTGAGGGCATCTATAGCCCAGATGGCACAGGCCATTACTATGAAGACCCAGGCTATGACTGACCAGGTCAACCGGCAGGATGTTCAGAGGGAGAACCCACTGGGTCGTAGCATGGCTGACAGGCTAAGAGACTTCACGAGGATGAATCCTCCTATTTTATAGGGTCTAAGACTTCAGAGGACCCCCAGGAATTTGTGGATGAGGTGCATAAGATTCTTGTGGCTATGGGGGCCACAGATGCTGAGAAGGCTGAGTTGGCTTCCTATCAGCTCAAAGATGTTGCACAGACTTGGTGCAAGATGTGGCAGGATAGCCGAGCTTTGGGCAGAGTTCCAATCACTTGGGAGCTGTTTAAGATAGCCTTTCTAGAGATATTCTTTCCCAGAGAAATGAGGGAGGCCAAGGTTGAGGAGTTCATCAACCTTAAGCAGCGATCTATGACAGTCAGGGAGTATTACCTGAAGTTTGTAAAGCTCTCCAGGTATGCTACTTTCCTTAGTATCTAATAGCAAGGATAAGGTGAGTACTCAAGTTTGTTAAATTATCCAGGTATGCTACTTCCCTTGTGTCTAACAGCAGGGATGAGATGATCAGGTTACTCACAGGAATCAATGTAGATCTGGAGGAGGAGTGTCGGTCTGCGATGCTCTATGATAATATGGACCTCTCCAGGTTGATAGTGCATGTCCGGTAGGTAGAGGACATCCGTAAAAAGAGGGGCATTCGTGATGCTAGGAGGCCTAAGCCTCAAGATCAGGCAGGTCCCAGCCATGGAGGCCACAGAAACAATTTTGGCGTCCGTGAGCAGCCCAGGTTCAAGAAGAGGAAACAGAGTTCTGGGAACTCAAATTTTCAGAGGAGTACAACACCTAGAGGAGGCAGACCTGAGCCCAAGAAGGGCAATGGAGGTGAGATGCAGCGTCCTAAAAAGAATTGTGCTAAGTGTGTCCGAGCTCACAGTGGAGAGTGCAGACAGGGCACTAATGCCTGCTTCGGTTGCGGTAAGAGTGGGCACATGGTTAAAGACTGCCCACAGAATAGAGGTCAGGCTGGAGGTAATTCTCAGCCTAGGCCTAATCCACAGGGTGCAGCAGCAGCCAAGCCTCCTAAGAGGAACAGGTTCTATGCACTGAAGGGCAGGGAGGAGCAGGAGAAGTCCGCTGATGTGGTCACAGGTATGCTGCAGGTATTCTCAACTTCTGTTTATGCTTTACTTGATCCAGGGTCTACGCTTTCCTTTGTGACTCCTTTGCTTGCTCTCACTTTTAAGATATTCCCTGAAGTTCTGCATGATCCTATAGTGGTTAAAACACCTTTAGGAGAAAATGTAAGAACTGATAGAGTATACAAGGGTTGCCCAATAGTGATAAGTGGTAAGACTATGTTTGCAGACTTGGTTGAGTTACCCATGCATGATTTTGATGTTATTCTTGGCATGGACTGGCTTCACAGTTGTTATGATTTCTTGGACTGTCGTAGTAGAGTGGTGAGATTTTGTTTCCCTGATGAAGAGGAGCTAGTTTGGGAGGGGTACAACTCGAGTCGTCCTAACCTCTTGATTTCAAACCTTAAGGCCAATAAAATGATGTCCAAAGGGTTATTGTGTCATCTTGTGAGTGTTAACGATTTAGATCATGACATTCCTTCCATAGACTCAGTGTCTGTAGTGAATGAGTTCCTAGATGTATTTCCTTATGATTTGCCTGGAGTCCCTCCCCCTCGAGAGATTTATTTTGGTATCGACTTAGAACCCGATACTAAACCAATTTCAGTTCCTCCTTACAGAATGGCTCCAGCTGAACTCAAAGAGTTGAAGCTGCAATTAAAAGATCTCACTGACATGGGTTTCATTCAGTCGAGCATATCCCCTTGGGGCGCTCCAGTGTTGTTTGTGAAAAAGAAAGATGAAACCCTTAGAATGTGTATCGATTATCGGCAGCTCAAAAAAGTCACTATATACAATAAGTATCAACTTCCCAGAATAGATGATTTGTTCGATCAGCTCCAAGGGTCTATTTTCTTCTCTAAGATTGATCTTCGTTCAGGGTATCATCAGCTTAGGGTTAGGGATGGAGATATCCCAAACACAGACTTTCGTACGCACTATGGTCACTATAAGTTTCTAGTCATGTCATTTGGTCTCACGAATGCACCTGCTACATTTATGGATCTCATGAACAGATTCTTTCGTGAATACCTTTACTCTTTCGTCATAGTATTCATTGATGACATTCTCATCTTCTCTAAGACCAAGGAAGAGCATGAACAGCATTTGAGACTAACCTTGCAGGTACTTAGACAGCATCAGTTGTATGCCAAATTCAACAAATATGAATTCTGGCTGAGATCAGTGACCTTCATGGGTCATGTTGTGTCCGATCAGGGCGTGGAGGTGGATCCCAGGAAGACTGAGGCCGTGAAGAACTGGCCAAAGCCTCTTACTCCCACTAACATCCGTAGCTTTTTGGGATTGGCTGGTTACTACCGCAGGTTTGTGGAGGGCTTTTCTTCCATTGCTGCCCCATTAACACCTTTGACTAAGAAGAAAGCCAAGTTTGAGTGGACGAAGACTTGTGAGAGGAGTTTCCAGGAGCTCAAGGACAGACTCACTTCAGCCCCGGTGCTTACTTTGCCTAAGTGTGGTGAGAATTACACTGTTTACTGTGATGCATCTAAGGTTGGTTTGGGTTGTGTTCTTATGCAGGTTGGTAAGGTGATAGCCTATGCGTCCAGACAACTCAAGGTTCATGAGAAGAATTATCCCACTCACGACCTGGAGTTGGCAGCTGTGGTGTTTGCACTGAAGCTGTGGAGGCACTACTTGTATGGAGTGCATGTGGATGTATTCACAGACCACAAGAGTCTCCAGTACGTGTTCACACAGAGGGAGTTGAATCTACGTCAGCGGAGATGGTTGGAGCTGTTGAAGGATTATGACATGAATGTTCACTACCATCCAGGTAAGGCTAATGTTGTAGCTGATGCTTTGAGCAGGATGAGCATGGGTAGTACAGCCCACGTTGAGGATGAGAAAAAGGAGCTGGTGAAAGATGTACACAGACTGGCACGACTGGGTGTGCGATTGGTTGACTCTACTAGTGGGGATGTTTCAGTTCATCCTAGTTCTGAATCATCCTTGGTAGTTGAAGTCAAGAAGGGTCAGTATCTAGATCCTGTGTTGATGGAGCTGAAGGACTCAGTGCTGATGAAGATGAATGAGTCTTTCGCTTTGGGAGGTGATGACATACTTAGGTATCAGGACAGGCTGTGTGTACCGGATGTGGATGATTTGCGGACTAGGATCATTGTAGAGGCCCATGGTTCCAGATATTCCATACATCCAGGTTCAACCAAGATGTATCATGATCTTAAGCAGATTTATTGGTGGGATGGCATAAAGAAGGACATTGCAGAATATGTTGCCAAGTGTCCTAATTGTCAGCAGGTTAAGGCATAGCATCTTAAGCCTGGTGGTCTGACTCAGATTATTGAGGTTCCGACTTGGAAGTGGGAGGCCATTAATATGGACTTCGTGGTTGGTCTTCCGAGGACTAGGAGGCAGCATGACTCCATATGGGTTATTGTGGACAGATTGACTAAGTCTGCCCACTTTATCCCTGTGAAGTCTACCTACAGAGCCGAGGATTATGCGAGACTCTACATTGATGAGATTGTGAGATGGTATGGGATTCCTTTGTCTATCATTTCAGATAGAGGAGCTCAGTTTACTTCACATTTCTGGAGATCTTTCCAGAAGAGCTTGGGCACGCAGGTAAAGCTTAGCACTACCTTTCATCCTCAGACAAATGGGCAGGCAGGGCGCACCATTCAGACTTTGGAGGACATGTTGAGAGCGTGTGTGATTGACTTCAGAGGTAACTGGGATGACCATCTGCCTTTGATAGAGTTCTCGTATAATAATAGCTAACACTCCAGCATTGGGATGGAACCGTTTGAGGCACTGTATGGTAGGAGGTGTAGATCTCCAGTTGGGTGGTTCGAGGTTGGAGAGTCATTCATGAGGCCTTAGAGAAGGTCAGAGTGATTAAGGACAGGTTGGCTACTGCTTACAGTCGGCAGAAGTCATATGCAAATAACAGGAAACGACCCTTAGAGTTTGATGTTGGTGACCAGGTTTACTTGAAGATATCACCTATGAAAGAGGTGATGAGATTTGGTAGAAAAGGGAAGCTGAGTCCGAGGTATGTTGGGCCTTATGAGATCCTACCGCGTGTGGGTGAGGTGGCCTATGAATTAGCATTGCCTGCGGAGCTAGCTTCTGTTCATCCAGTCTTCATGTCTCCATGTTGAAGAAGTGCCTAGGTGATCCAGCATCGATTCTACCTGTGGAAGGTTTGGGGGTTGGTGAAGACTTGTCTTATAAGGAGGTACCTGTTGAGATCTTAGACAGACAGGTCAAGCGGCTGAGGAACAAGGAGATTTCCACAGTGAAGGTATTGTAGAGAAATCATCTTGTTGAGGGTTCTACGTGGGAGGCTGAGGCCGACATGAGATCCCGCTACCCTCATCTTTTCAGCTCTTGAGGTTAGACTTCCTACTCTTAAGTCTATGTTACCTTATCTCTTCGTATTTTGTTGCTATTGCTTGACTGTGCATAGTGATTTTGTTATGATCTGACTGGCATTATGATATGTAGTGGTAGTGTCATTCGGGGATGAATGTTCCTAAGGGGGGGATAATGTAACAACCCTAAAAAAAATGAATAAGATAAATACTTAAGGTGTCAAGAATGCTTGCGATTAGACCAAGGTTCACACGGATTGATACGCGTAGAACCAGACCTCAGAACCCTTACTACGACCAAGCCAACTAACTTGGAGAGTTAATTGATCTTGGAAAGGTTGGAACCAACCATGCGAGGCTCTCGAAAACGAAGATTTAATCGAAAGAGTCTTTACCGGACATAAAAGAAGAAATTTTAAGTTTTGAGGGTCCAGGGGTAAAATGGTCTTTTCCAGGCAAAGGGTAATATTGTAATTACCCTGAGGAATTAATTAATTAATTAATTAATTAAAATGAAAAGAGCAATTCGGGTTGGGGCGACCCGAAGTGACCCATTTTTCGCAAATAGGGTGTCAGTCGGGTTCGAGCCCCACTAGAAGCATCAAAATTAAGGATTTAATTGTTGATTAAAAATCTGATTTTTTTCAAGGGCATAATGGTCCTTTCCCTAAGCTAATTAAATCAGGTTTTTATTTAAAATTAATAAGGAGTCCTAGTTTGACTAATTCCCAAACTAAAACTCCTATTATTTGTCTACTCTCTCACAATCTCTCTCTCACGTTTCATCACTCTCTCTCACAATTAGTTTCTGCCAAAAACAACAAAGAACTGAAAATACATCAAGAGTTCTTCACACTTGAAGAACTCACACGAAAATTTGAGAAAGACAAAGTAACCAAGAACGTCAAGGCAAAGAGAGGTTGTTCGTCGAGTGGTGTGTACGTTGAGGAGGCTTGGACTGATTTTGGAGAGGGTTTTGGGCAGAAAATTCACGTTTAAATAAGCAAATTAATGTATGGGTTTCTTCTCTCGTGGTCTCTTTCCCAAGAGACCCCTTACGATTCAAGATATTCACTCCGAAACTAGGGTTGTTCCCCTTTTGCATGTCCTTGTCACTAGCTCCCATGATTCGTAGGTTGGGTTTGTTTGCTGGTAGATTTAGGTATGTGTGATGTTTTTATGTTGAATGTGAATATGTTTATGTGCGATAAATCACGAAAATGATAACCAATGTGTAATCGAAGAAAATGTGTGTGTGTGTGTACGTTGGCAGTGAGTTTTAGCCACTGTTTGGAGACGTGTAAGGCATGTTTTTCTTCTTGTATTTTATGTGTTAAAGTTGTGCATATTGTGATGTTGATAAGGTGTGTGAAGTTACAAATTTTGAGTGAAAACGATTAACTAATGTAACCGCTAAACTACATACTAAGTGCTTGGTGAAACGCCCTAAGAAACTAACATGAAAAGTTGATTAAAGGAAGCTAAAAAACTGTGAATGAAGTTCCAGATTTGTGTACTATAGTTTCGGTCAACAAGGAGGTTAAAAATCTGGGTTTTTAAAGTGAAAATAAAACAAGTGAGGTCAATGGGAATTGAACCCAAGACCTCACATGTTAAGAAGGCTAAAAACGTGAAGGGGGTTAAGGGGAATCGAACCTGGCTACTGATTTCACGAGAAGGGAAAAAGAAAATGGGGCTCCGGGGAATCGAACATGGCTATTGATTTCGCGAGAAAGAAAAAAAGAAAATGGGGCTAGGGGGAATCGAACCTGGCTACTGGAGGAGAAAGAAGATAAAAATAAATTAAATAAATAAATGGGAGGTATGGGATTCGAACCCACGACCTCCAGGCAGCGAGTGAAAGAGGAGAAAATAAATAAAAGAAAACATGAGGCATGGGAATCGAACCCACGACCTCAAGGCTGGAAATGGAGAGGAGCGAAAATAATTAATAAAACAAGTGAGGATGTGGGGGCTCAATCCCACAACCTCACTGCCAAATACACTTAGCCTAGCGAAAATTTTAAAAAAAATATAGGAGGTTGTGGGGGTTCGAACCCACCACCTCACAGCCTCTAGCGAAATTAAATTAAATCAAGGAGGCTGTGGGGGTTCGAACCCACAACCTCCCTAGCCCAGCGAATTAAATAACAAAAATAAAAGAGGCTGTGGGGGTTTGATCCCACAACCTCTTGGTTTAGGCGAAATTGGGCAATGAAATATTAATGAAAAACAAAAAAAGAGGTTGTGGGGGTTCGAACCCACAACCCTTCGGCCAATTTAAGAGGAAAATTAAGTAGAAAATTAATGATACGATGTTAGATTTAATCTAGAGTTCTAATGTTATGAATATTAAAAATAAAATCAACAAAAAATGTAAATGATATCCAAGTGATTCAAACTTGGGTTTCCTTGCCCAAACTTCCATATTGATACATAAGTCATACATGAACAAAATATCCAAGAATAATGCCACCTACTTAGATCAGAATCAAGATCTTGGTATATATACAAGATACATAAGTCTTGTACTACATAATCTTAGGAATGTATGAATCACTTAACGAATTATGAATGAAGCCTCATGGCTTGTGTGTATAGACTCATAAGTCTAGCATACGTTTAAAAGTAAGTGAACCTAAGATGTATGTACTGAATCATGAAATGAACTATGAAATGATGAAACCCTAGAAGGGTTAAGTAAGGGTATGAAACACACTAATGGCCAAGTATATTGGTATTTGATGAAATGAACATTCACGTAAAATGAGGTGAGTAATTATGAAGAGTAAATGTGCTAATGACAATGAATGCGGTGACAACATGATATGAGGCTAATGCAAATGATGAGAAAAATCTCAAACGAGCCTAAGTAAATGTTACCAAAACGTACTCACCTATGAGTGTATAAAGTTAATGAAAAGACTAGTCTCTATGAACACTCTAATGAAAGTATTGAGATTAACACACTTAATACTAATGATGAGATGAGAAATCATCTATTGATCTATGATGTCCTCATACTAGAAGCCAGCTTCCATGATGTATGAGTTGAATGTAATGGAACTTTATACTGAGCACCAATAGGCTAGCTATGAGCGGTGATGCCTTATTTCGGGAAGGGCAGAGGTTCACGTAACTCTCATGAGATGCGACTGTCCGGCTTGCCGGGTATGGGTCTCCTTATATCTCCTAGTCTTTGAACCTATACTGCGAATATAAGGATCTGGCGGGGTTAAATTCCCATGTACGCTAGCATGTTTTGGGTCACCTTGGCCGGTACTGGATTTCATGATGCTCACATGATCTATGTCAGTTAAAGTTAAAGTTCCCAATGAATGAATGAGGCCAGCCTCAAATGAAGTACATAATGAAATGAATGATACCAAAGGTGTTAGGATAAGATAATCAAGAGGTGAGCTAGACTCAGGTAATGACATTAGGTTATTCTTGATCATTGCACAGCAAAACCAATGAAAGTCTTAAACTACACCCTAGGTATAGCTGTTTTTCACACTTGACTATGAACGAAATGAAATGAAGTACGTATGAATGAATGAAGCAGACTCTGTGTTTGCTAATCAAGACTCCCTAGTTGAGGTCCCATATGTTGATCCCTCTTTTGGAAAGTCTTAATGTCAAGTCCATGATTCCAAGGTCTCATGGCATATGAATGAATGATATGAAAGAAGCTATGTGTTCTATGTTATGTGTTATGATATGTGCTATATGTAAGATGTTATGTGCTGTGTGCAATATGATATTTATGATGATACATGTTACTCTCATGGCATGACTTTCCTAATCCAAATTTGGAAAGCTCATTGACTTTCCTAATCCAAATTTGGAAAGATCACTGACTTTCCTAATCCAAATTTGGCAAGTCCACTGACTTGACTTCCCCTAATCATGTTGTTAGGAAAGAGCTATTCTTTCTCATGCATGTCCTTGGTGTGTGCTTGCATATACCCATACCTAGTACAAGTGTGTACTAACCCTATATAACTATACTATTTTAGGTGCAGGCACAAGTGGACGATAGAGCTACAGGATCATTGTTGCAGTTATCCGGACGTCCAACATTCATCCGGAGTTGGTAGGTTCTCATGCTTTCGAGGATGCTAATGTTTTATATTCTAGCTTAGTTTTAGAGTTGAGCTAGTGGAGCATGTTCCACTAGCGTTTCTTTCCTATTTTTTATTCGGACTTTGTATTGGTGCCATTTTGGCAATTATACACCTATTGCTTATTGAACTATTTCTTTCAGTTGCTTATCTCTTAATGTTAGATGGTTGATGGTGAACAATTATGAAATGATAAGAATGTTTTAACAAGTATGTTAAGAAACAAAAAGTTTCAAATTTTTCCACTAAAATTAACCTAGATGAAGTAAGAATGATGTATGTAGGCTTGTTTGCGACCTCTGAGAGGTCAACGACGCCGATCTCGTGTGGGGTCTAAATTCCGGTCGTGACAACCACCTTTCGACTCAAGGCATCTGCTAGAACATTTGTCTTGCCTGGATGATAAAGAATAGTCATGTCGTAGTCTTTGAGCAACTCCAACCATCTCCGCTGCCTCAAATTGAGATCCCTCTGATTGAATAAATACTGGAGACTATGATGATCTGTGAAACACCTCACAATTCACACCATAAAGAAAATGCCTCCAAATTTTCAATGCAAACACAACAGCCGCCAACTTAAAATCATGAATCGGATAGTTCTTCTCATGAACCTTCAGCTGCGTTGAAGCATAATTTATCACTTTTCCCTTGTGCATTAATACACAACAAAGACCAATCTGAGAAGAATCATAATATACAACAAAACTCTCTCCCTCCACAGGTAGGGTTAAAATCGGAGCAGTGGTCAATAAAGTCTTGAGATTTTGGAAACTAACCTCACACTCATCATACCACTGGAAAGTCAACTCTTTCTGGGTCAATCTAGTTAATGGGGATACAATAAAGGAGAACCCCTCTACAAATTGGCGATAATAACCTGCAAGACCTAAGAAAATCTGAATCTCTGTAACAGAAGTAGGTCTGACCCAATCTCTATCTGCCCCAATCTTCTTAGGAACCACCATAATACCTTCCTTGGACACTACATGTTCCAAGAATACTACTAAACTAAGCCAAAACTCACACTTTGAAAACTTTGCATAGAGTTTCTTCTAGTTCAGAATCCCAAGAACAATCCTCAAATGATGCTCGTGTTCCTGCTTACTGCATGAGTCTATCAATATATCATCTATGAAAACAATAACAAAGGAATCCAAGTATGGTCTAAAAACTCCGTTGATAAAGTCCATAAAGGTTGTTGGGGCATTAGTCAATTCAAAAGACATCATCAAAAATTGGTAATGGCCATAACATATTCAAAAAGTTGTCTTAGGGATATCCTCCACCTTAACTTCAGCTGATGATAGCCGGATATCAAGTCAGTCTTGGAGAAAACTGAAGCACCCTGTAGAGGATCAAATAAATCATCAATATGAGATATTGGGTATTTATTTTTGATAGTTACCCTGTTCAAATGTTGATAGTTAATACACATACCCATCTATCCATCTTTCTTCTTCACAAATAACACTTGAGCACCCCAAGGAGATATACTCGGTCTTATAAAACCCTTGCTCAACAAATATTGCAACTTCTCTTTCAACTCTTTCAATTCAGTCGGTGTCATACGATAAGGAGGAATGGAAATAGGATGAGTGTGTGGCTCTATGTCAATGCAAAAATCAATATCACAATCAGGTGGAAGACCTGGCAAATCTGTCGGAAATACCTCCAAAAATTTGTGCACCACAAGAATGGACTCAACCATAGGAGTCTCAACACTATTATCTCGGATGTGCGCCAAGTAAGCCAAACATCCTATCTCTACCAAGTGACGAGCCTTAAGAAATGATATCACCCTTTGAGGAGGGTACCTAAGAGAACCTCTCCATTCTACTATAGGAATTTCAGGCATAGCTAATGTAACTGTCTTGGCATGGTAATTTAAAATTGCATAGTAAGGAGATAACCAATCAATAACAAGGATCACATCAAAATCTACGATATCTAAGACCTTTAAATCTGCATGAGTGTCATATCCGATCAAGGTAACAATACATAATCGATACACCCGGTCTACCACTACAGAATCCCCAAAAGGTGTAGAAACATGCACTGGAAAATGAAGAGACTCACATAATATATCCATACTCAAAGCAAAATATATGGACACATAAGAATAAATATAGCCTGGATCAAATAATACAATAGGTGGTCGGTGATAAATCAGAATATAACAACATCTGAAGCCTCAGTGTTTGGCCTACCTGGAAAAGCATAACAGTGAGAATGAATGCCCTCAGATTGTAAACCTCCACGACCAGCACCTCGACTAGAAAGAGAACCACCCCTACCTGTATGAGTACCACCTCTACTACTATGTACACCTCCCCTAGCTAGAAATTGTGCAACACTGAAAGTCGAAGCCTGAGAACTCTGGTGTAGGCCTCCACGCCTGGTCCTAGGGCAATCTCTCACAAAGTGTCCCTTATCACCACACTCAAAAAAAAAATACAAGATGTAGGCTAATGAGAGGAACCTGAATGACCAGAATGTCCTCCACGGCCTACAAGTCTAGAAAATGAACCCTGTGAATTATGCATTGAACTTGATGAACTATGCCTTAGCATAATCAGCCTTATACGTTAGTATAGCAGCATGAATGGGTCTGCTGGTCTGAGAGTGATAACCTCTCCCTACGTAACCTCAACTCTTAGGTGGAGCACCCCCATAATAACCTGAATGATGGGTCCTATTTCCATCGCGGTTCTCAAATCCCTCACGTCGAATAATCTCCAACTTCTTAGCAGCATCTACAACCTTCTGGAACGGAACACCAGAAGTAGTAACCTGAGAAACTCCAAGACGAATCGGAATAATCAGCCCTTAACAAACCTTCTCACTTTCTCAGCTTCTGTGGGAAGTTTCATCGAAGCACGTCTAGCCAAGGTATGAAATTTTCCCTTATACTCTGCGACTGACATACCATCTTGCTGCAACCCCTCAAACTCGGCCCTCTTGCGCTCCCTCTCACTGCGTGGAACAAACTTGGCTAGAAACTCACGAGTAAACTGAGTCTAGGACAGTAGAACGGATACAACTGGATGATTACTAATATAATCCCTCCACCACTACTTAGCAGTCCAGTCATCTAAATGTTGTGTAGTCAACTCTATGAGACTCAACTAATCCAATATTATGCCACCTCTCAAGACAACTAACTATAAATTCATAAGCATCCTCAGTTAATTCACCAGTATAAGTCGGAGAATTCATTAGTGTGAACCTACCAAACATCTTTTGTTCATCAGTGGTCATGGAAGGCATGTTTGCCAAGTGTGATGCAATACCTGTAAATTCCATACTATCTAGATGCGGAGCTACATCAGCAACTGGATGAGTCCTGAGAGTGTGAGGATCTGGAGCAAATATCGAATCCGGAGTGTGACCTCCAACACGGGTTTGTGAGACATTAAAAGTGACAGGAAAAGTTCCTGCCTCAGCCATCCCTTCTAGGAGTTGTAACATACGAGCCAAGGTATCTTGAAGCACTAGGGTGGCAATAATATTGGATGGAGCATGAGCTATTCCATCCCCCTTGACATGTTCCTTCCCATCACCATGAATAACATCTACATAAGGAATATTGTCCTATCAAGGCCCTGGGTAGCTATTGGTACTTAGTTTTCCACAGGTATTGCAATATGGCCTCGACCTCAACCTCGACCTCATCCCCTGCCTCTACCTCAGATAGTGCTCCAAAAAGTAGGCCCAGAAATAGGCTCCTTATCACCACTTACCGATGTACGAGTCCTCTCCATCTAAGAGAGAATGAGATATCAAGATTAGAATTTCAACAAGGTCAAGTGTGCACGATAATGAATGAAAGAACCAATTTTTTCCTAAATGTCCTATAGCCTCTCGAAGATAGGTATGGACATCATCATACCGATCCCCAAGACTCTACTAGAAATTGCTCTTGTACTCGTGAGACCAATGAACCTAGGGCTCTGATACCAAAATTGTACTAGTTTCTAAGTAATGTACCCACGTTTCCTAGTTGATTCCAACACTCCAAGGTATGTCTAAACATCATGAAGTCATCCCTAAACATGAAATCATGAACCTTGAATCCATAATACAATTCAAGGAAAGTTAACATCAAAGTCTAAGAAGCTAAGAGTCAAGTCTAAAAGTTAAGAAGCAAGTTTTTAAAGTTTCCAAGAGTTTTTAACAAACATGTTAACTTTTTTTAAGGCTCAAGTTTCAAGTTAAGCAAAGAGTAAAGATTTGAGTTCAATTTTCTTTAAAAAGTTAAAAGGGAACTAAATATTCCCTAAGAGTTAAGTTTCAAAAAGAGTAAAGATTTGAAGTTCTTCCTTCAAGGAAATATAAGGGAACTAAGTATTTCCCGAAGAGTTGTTTTAAAGTTTAAGTTTCAAGCTAAGTAAATAGTAAAGAGTTAATTTGAAGTTCTTCTCTTCAAAAGTATAGGGGGACTAAGTATCCCCAAACATATTTAAAATGCTTTCATATTTAAACAAGTAAGGAAACTAAGTTTTCCAAAGAGCTTACGGGCTAGTTTTCAAAAAATAGTTATATATTTATATAAAGAAGCAAGCAGGAAACTGAGATTTCCAAGATAGCCTTTGAGCTATGTTTTTGAGAACTAATCTCAAATAAAAGGAAAAGTTGTTTTTAAAACATACAAGATAAGTATTTTTTTGGGAGTAGTATTGAGCATTGATGTGGGGATGCAAATTTCATATTAACTCAAGTCTCCATGAAAACCATGTTTTAAACAATATTTCTTTATGCACATGTCTTTAAACTGCTATATAATGAAATTATTTAGTTGTAATGAGTTAGTTATTCATGAATTGAGCAGAGTCAAGGTAAGTGTTCCTTCTTACTCATTTTTAAGCTTAAGTTGTTGTTTAGCATTTCAACTCGCATACTCATACATTCTCGCATACTCGTACATTCAATGTAGTCATGTCAGTTGGCCTGCATCGTATCATGATGCAGACGCAGGTAACTAGGATCAACATTCTGGCGTACCGTTTATCCACTGAGCAGCTCAGAGTCAGTTGGTGAGCCTCCCTTCATTCCGGAGGACATCTTTATTAATTAAATTATTGCTTTTAGTTTTCAGTTAGCAGGATGATTGGGGGTCCTGTCCCAATATCACTCTTTATTTTAGATACTTCATAGACAAATAGTGTAAGTTTCTTTGGTCTTTTCATTTCACATGTAAACGTTAAGACTTGAGTTGTCACTTTGGATAAGTATTATTTTAAAGTTATATCTTGAGTTAAGTCTTCTGCTAAGTTAAATAAGTCAGGCCAAGGGTTCGCTTAAGACCAACAATGTTCATTGGGTGCCGGCCACGTCCAGGGTGTAGGCTCGGGCGTGACAAGTTGGAAGATGAAATTGAATATGTGTAGAAGAAGCATGGAACTAACACTCTTTGTCCAACTTTATTTGCCAATACTCTGTGCCCAACACTTATGTACTTGTCATTTGATATGAGCTGAAAAAAGAAACCAAAATAAGAAAATGGTATATGCAGTCCTATCGATCGTCCATGGATTAGAAAAGAAAAATAAAACTATCCTGCATTAGATCTCCAATGTTTACCACAAGAGCAGCACGCATCGGAGGAACATCAACCTATTGATTCTGGTGAAGCACTTGAAGTCCTCCGATGTGATCTCCTAAAAGCACTATGAGAAAATCATTGTCAGAATGCTTGTTGGTGCCAATTGTGTGTTCTTTCTGTATAGTAAAGGGCCAAAACACCAATCCCATCCACACCATCCATATCTTAGAGATGACAACAATCAAGGACAAAACACCACATCTCAATTTTTATCACCGCATAATAAATATTCAATTACTGGTTGGATTTCTAATTCATATTTAGAATATGTACCTACATGGTCTTGGAAATTCTTATGGACGGGGAGGGTTAGGAGCCATTTAAAAGAAATAATCTTCCCCTCATTTTGTCACAATTACTTGTCTGATCAACTGTGGCCTCCAAATTCTCATTTCTAGAGATTACTATTTTCTTTGCTAGCAAAGGATAATATAAATACTATTTACTATTTATGCACAACACTATCATCCCTAATGTCCACACACACAAAAAAAAAAGCGGTTATAAACAAGATGATCTTCATGATAAGCTTAAGTCCCTTTCACTGGTCATTGTCTGAACTCACTAAAAAGTTTCAACCCCACCTATATCCCAGATCATCAAGATAAGCAGATTTAATTTACATACGAACATGGCCTCCGGACAATGTTACTATATCTTTATTATAGAATCCTATGATGTGAAAGATGTACCTCAAGTGTGGAGGACCTAAAGGGCGTTAGTGAATAAAATAAGTGATATGCAACATTCAAAGCATATGTTTCAAATTCAGAACACTAATTAACTTGTAGAGGACTCTCGGAAATTACTGTTGGTGATTGAAAAGGACGCTGAGATAGAAAAGAGAACTTCTGAAATCTTTTTGATTGTAGGAAAAAAAGGTACAACAGTGACCTGTTTAATAGGCCTACAACTAACTAAAATTAGCTAAAAATAAGGAACTAAAAGATAGTGGATAAACATGCCCACTAACTCCACCCTATCAACTTTAAAACAACAAATAACTTAATGCTAAATAACTGAACAACATTACTTTTTTTACCAGATAAAAACTAGGAAACAGATTGACTATTTTGAAGCACTAATCAACACAATCCCTTGTTTCAAAGCTTGTCACTCCCATTTGTAGTCTGAAGTACTCATGCTTTCCAAATGGAAGTGCTTTGGTTAGAATATCTGCAACTTGCTCATTTGTGCCACAATTCTTCAAAATAATACTTCCACTCGCTATAAAATCTCGAATAAAATGGTACCGAATGTCTATATGGTTTGTCCTGCTGTGAAATTCTGGATTTTTCATCATTGCAATAGTTGCTTTGTTGTCACAGAAAATCTCAGTTCCAGCAGCTGGCTCCTAAAATACATCAGCAAGCAATCTCTTAAGCTAAACCGCTTGACAAGATGATGTAGTGGCAGCAATATATTCTGCTTCAGATGACAACAAGGCCACAATTTCTTGCTTCTTTGAACTTCATAATATAACACATGAACCAAGAGAAAAAGCATATCCAGAAGTACTTTTTCTATCATCAAGATAACCTGCCCAATCACTATCAGTGCAACCAAATAATCTAAAATCTGATTTCTTGAATACAAATTCCAAAATCAGTAGTTCCAGCAACATATTGTAAGATCCGCTTAACTGCCCCAAAATGATGCTTTGTTGGGTTATGCATGAATCTGGAAACCACACTAATAGGAAGTGCTATGTCAGGCCATGTGTGCGACAAATAATTCAGAACACCAACTATACTTCTAAAGCAACGAGCATCCGTCAAACCCACCATCATCATATATGAGCTTCTCATTTACATTCATAGGTGTATAAACTTCTTACAACCCGACATGTTAAATCTCCTAAGAAGATCAATTGCATATTTTTTTGCGAGACAAAAATGTCATCTAAACCTTGGTTAATCTCAAGATCAAGAAAATAATGCAGCATTCCTAAGTCTGGCATTTCAAAAATTTTCATCATGAAAGACTTAAATTCAGCAATAAGAGATTCACAAGAGACCATATAAATCATATCATCTACATAAAGGCAAATCACCAAGAAATCAACTTTACCTTGCTTCTTTACGTAAAGAGTTGGCTCATTTTTGCTTCTTTCAAATCCATTCTCCTGGAGAAAAGAATTGATCTTGCTATACCATCTTGTGGGGTTTGCTTTATCCCATATAAGGCCTTTTTCAGCCTATACACTTTACTAATTTCTTGTCCGCTCACAACAAAACCTTCCAGTTGAGCAACATAAAATTCTTCCTCCAAGTCGCCATTTAAGAAGGCAGACTTCACATCAAATTGGTAAACTAGCCAAGAGAGTTGAGCAGCAAGATCTAAGAGAGTTCTCACCGTTTCAAAGCGTGCTACGGAAGAGAATGTTTCATCAAAATCAAATCCTTGTTGTTGTGCATATCCCTTTGCAACAAGTCGAGCTTTGTGCTTCTGAATAGATACAGCTGCATTGTACTTTGTGTGATATACCCACTTTAGACCAATAACATTCTTACCATCTGGTAAGTTAATCAATTTCCATGTTTCATTCTTTTCGACAACGTTCATCTCTTCAATCATTGCCTGCTGCCACTCTTCTTTTTCAATTGCTTCTACACAATATATAGGATATGTAATAAGAAGAGAAAATTGACCAGAAGTATACATGTTATTAGAGTATCTTGGATTTGGTCTTTTTTATGTTGTTCATCTTCTTTGTGGACTTGGCTCTAACGAAAATTCTCCAATAATTTCAGATGTTATTGGAGCCAACTGTTTAGCTAGCGGTGACTCGGGTGCATCATCAGGAATTACATAATTTCTTGGTGCTGGAATATTTATTTCATTCCAAGTCCAACTTCTTGTTTCATTGAACTTAACATCCCTGCATATGATTACTTTGCCACTCATTGGGTTATACAATTTATATGCTTTGGACTGAGGACTATAGCCTACAAAAATGCATTTTTCTGATTTCACGTCAAGTTTGCGACGAGATGAAGAAGTATCCAATGCATATGCTAAACCGACAAAAAATTAGATGGCTTACCTTGGCTTTCTACCCTTCCAGGCTTCATATGGGGTTCGATTTATGACTGCTTTGTCGGTGAGATATTGAGAAGATACACTGTTGTTGCTACTGCTTCTGCCCAAAACTTCGTTGGAAGTTCTTCTTCTTTCATCATGCTACGAGCCATTTCCACCATAGTTTGATTTTTTTGCTTGGCCACTCCATTTTTCTCTGACGTACATAGTGCTAACAACTCCCTGTGAATACCATTTTCCTCACAAAAATCATCAAATTCTTTCGAAGTAAATTCACCACCTCTATCCGAACGGAGAGATTTTAAAGAACATCCACTTTGCTTCTCTACTAATGCCTTGAATTTCCTGAAATTCTCAAAAACTTCAGATTTGAACTTTAAGAAATAATCCCACCTAATTCGGCTATAATCATAATTAAACGAAAAAAATATTGACTTCCACCTAAGGATTCGATACTCATAGGACCACAAACATCAGTGTGCACCAACTCAAGACAACTTGAAGCCCTCCATGCCTTGTTTACAGAAAATGAGACTCTACTTTTCTTACTGTAGACACACCCTTCACAGAATTCAAGATAATCAATTTTAGAGGCAGCCCAATGACCATATTATTTTGACCCAACAACTTCAGCCCTTTAACATTTAGATGTATGTACCTTTGATTCCACAAACTAGTATTACTAGTTTTCGCAGTTAAAGCACAATTTTGCACACTAGACACTTATAACGGGAACGTATGATTTTGTGTCATGGAAATCTTGACAATGCTCTGCGCAGATTTCTTATCATAAACAGTGCAACAACAATCGTCAAACAAAATAGAGTAACCACCAGTTACCAATTGCCTAACACTTCAAAAGTTATTAGTTAAATGAGGAACATATTTTTGGGTATGCTGCAAAAATTAATGGGAAATAGCGGGAAGATGAAAAGAGAGAAACTTGTAGAGTTGAAAATTTGAAAAGTCCTCTTATGTTTTAATAAAAAGACATTTGTCCCTCATCGGTGGTGGAATGAAAAATAGAAGAGTTTAAATATAAAAACACTCTTATTAATTTCTAAAAGGGCTTGAAAGAGGGACCCCCTCGCGCCGTCGCCGTCGTCTCTCGCTCGACTTCGACTTCAGCTTTGGAGATCGATGGAGAAATTATTTTTTGGATATAGTTTGTTTTATTTATTTGTTTATTTATTTAACTAAATAAATTAAATGGCCAAAACTTTTACAATTAATTAGTTCATAACATAAATATTTTCAATTATTTAGTTTAGATTAACCAAAACATTTCAACCTTTTAGTTGATTAACCGTTTGAAAGGCTGCAAACTTTCATTAATGGTCGTATGGATTCTTAAAGGATTTCCATCTTTCGTGACCTGTTCCTCTAGCCTATAAATACCATTCATTATTCAAAAATTTTTCCTTACAAATTTTTCTTATTTCTTCTTCTTCTTCTTCTGCACAAAATATTCTTCGTGTACTTTACTATTATTGAGTGGTTCGCTTACACCAGAGTTTTGGGTATCAATACACTGGTGATTGAGATTATTATATCTTGGGAGGACATATTCCAATTCAAACCTCGGATACTAAAAGGGAATTTCCTTAAGAGGATAATGTGCATTTAGTGGGTTTGATCTTTTCTCTGTTCTAATTTTTTAGATTCTGGTACGTTTACAGATTTTAGTTTTTTTCTGAATTAATTTCTATTCATCTCTCTTACTGATTTCATTAAACTTTGGTAAGTGCGTGTTTCTGCAAAGTTTTATTAGAATCAGTAATTTTGGTTTTCAAACACAAATTGGCAACGCATATTGCGCATCCTGTAGGAGCTTTACATTACCCTGGGTGGTTTTATGGAAATCATACCTTTCCCTTCAACCTTCATTGATGTGTCATCTCCAAGTCAAATCTTACTTTTTTTGGGATTCGTCAAGGTCTTTAAATGGTGTCCTTTTTCCTGACATATGGTTTGAGCACCCACTGTCCATGAACCACACTCCATTAAGGCCATCATCAATAAAAGATTGAGTCATGAATATCTTACTCCACTCTTCAATTTCATCTATGAAATTTTCTTGCTTTTGGTCATCCCTTTACTTGGTTGTAACAACCTGAAAATGACTATGCTAAGCAATGCTGAAACGTACCTAGAATGCCTGGATTAGACCGGGTTCACACAGCTTGTTGCGCGTAGAACCAGACCTCAGAACCTATGCACTAGCCAAGCCAACCAACTTGGTGAGTTAGTTGAGCTAGGCAAGGTGAGAACCAACCATGTAGGGCACCCGAATTGAAGATATTCACCCGGATGTGTTTTACCGAACTTACAAGGGGTAATCTTAGGTTTGGAGGGTCTAGGGGTAAAATGGTCTTTTCCAAGCTAAGGGTAGTATTGTAATTACCCTAATTAATTAATTAATTAATTAATTTTAAAGAGGAGGGAAATTCGGGTAGGGTTGGCGGAATTTGACCTTTTTTCGCTAGTTAAGCTTCACCCGGGTTCGATCCTTGGTGGAAGCAATGTTAAATTTATTAATTTATATTAATTGCCTGATTTAAGTAAGGGCATAATTAGTTCACCTAAGCCTTTAAAAAATCAGATTTTTATTAGTTTATGAGGAGTCCTAGTTTGACTAATTCCTAAACTAAATCTCCTAATCCTAAGCTACCACTCATTCTCACGTCTCTCACTACTCTCACCTCACTTGCACGATTATTCTTCAATATAAGGAAAGAACAGAACAAAAAAGAGTTCATCCACACTCAAGAACTTGAACGCTCAAACTCAAAAGGAAAATAAGCTTCAATACAAAAAGCAAATACCAAATTCTCGACGGATTGTGCTTGTGATTTCGGTGGTGAGACGTCGGCTTAGTGGGGGGGTTTTGGCAGCATGTAAGAACATCTTTGAACGACTTCAGGTATGGGTTTTCTTCCCTCTTGGTCCCTTTCCCAAGAGACCCCTAAGGTTTAGTCTATTCAAAATCGAAAACTAAGGTTGTCCCCGTTGCATGCCCCTGTCATTAGATCCTTTGAAAGATTCAAGTATGTGTTGGTATGACTTCTGGTAGATGATTTTAGGGCTGGTTGTGATTACCTGTTTGAATGTGTATTCGAAATTATGTAGAAATGAAAGAGGTGTTCCGAAAATGTGAAGTTCGTTAACTTGTTTGTGCATGTGTGTGCCGTGAATTAGCCACGGTTTGAAGCTTGATATTGACATGTTAAAATGTTATGAATTATGTGTGTGCGAATATGTTAAAAATGTGATGTTCATATGAGTTCAAAGTTGCTGAATTGAATGATAATTCTTGACTGAAAGTAACCTTGAAAATGCACCTAAACATCTCCTTAAAAATTACTCGAAAATGTCTTAATGTTTAACGTGAAAGAGGGTGAGAAAATAGCTGCAAAAATGTGGTCAAATTCCAGTTTTCTAGAATTTGGTTTCGGCCAAGCTTACTGTAAAAAATTTAGTTTTAAAAAAAATTGTAAAATGCATGAGGTCATTGGGGATTGAACCCAAGACCTCACCATATACAAGTTATAAAAATTAAATAATAAAAATGAGGTAACGGGGATTCGAAATGGGGTAAGGCTCAAGTGAAAAGTTAGGAGAAAAAAAGAAAGAAAAATGAAATGAGGTGTGTGGGGTTCGAACCCACAACCTCTTGGATAGGTGAGGGAGAGAGGAGAAAAATGAAATAAAAAATAATAATAAAATTAGGTATGTGGGGATCGAACCCACAACCTCTTGGCCGAATGAGAAAGTAAGGAGAAAATACAAATAAAATAAGGTGAGGTTGTGGGGAATCGATCCCACACCCTCTTGGTCTAAACGAAGGAATCAAGTAAAGAAAGAAAAAATAAGGGAATGTGGGCGTGGGTATTCGATCTTGGGTCCCCCAGGCCGAAATATTTAAGACAAAAAAAATCAAGAAAAAGAAAGAAAAGAAATGTAAGTGTGGGGGATGGATCTCGGGTTCCCTAGCCAAAACTTTTATGTCAACAAAAATTATAAAGAAAACTAACTAAGTGTTATACAAGGTATTTTAAATAGGGTTCCCTTGCCCAATTCCGTATTGACACATAAGTCTTACGTGATTAAATAATTAATGAATGTTGCCTATAGGAATCAAAATTGAGACCTTGGCATACTTACAAGATGCATAATTCTTGTACCACATAATCTTGGGTAAGTATAAGTCACTTAGATGAATTATGAGTGAAGCCTCATGGCTTGTACGTATGGATTCATAAGTCCAGTGTACGTTAAAAGTAAGTGAACCTAAGATGTATGTGATGAATTGATGTGACCCCAGGAGGGTTAAGTAAGGGTGTGAAACACACTAAAAGGCCAAGTGCATTGGCATATAATGAAATGAACATTCACGTAAAAAGGGGTTTGTAATTATGATGAGATAATATGGTAAAGTTAATGAATATGGTGACAACATGATAAGGGGCTAATGTGAAAGATGAGATAAATCTCAGATGAGCCTAAGTAAGTGTTACCAAAACGTACTCACCTATGAGAGTGTAAAGTTAATGAAGAGACCACTCTCTATGAACACTCTAATGAAAGTATTAAAGTTGATATATACTTAATACTAAGGATGAAATGAGAAATCATCTAATGAGCTATGATGTCCTCATGCTAGAAGCCAGCTTCTATGATGTATGAGATGAATGTAATGGAACTTTATACTGAGCACCGATAGGCTAGCTATGAGTGGCGATTCCTTCTTACGGGAAGGCAGAGGTTCGTGTAATTCTCATGAGATGAGACTGTCCGTCCAGACGGGTATGGGTCTCCTTATATCTCCTAGTCTTTGAACCTATGCAGCTAACATAGGGATCTAGGAGGGTTCAATTCCCTATATACGCTAGCATGTTTTGGTTTACCTTTGGCCGGTGATTCCACCTCTTTTCGGTGTAGGGTAGACACAGGATTTCATGGAGCTCACATGATCTATGTCAGTTAAATTTAAAGTTCCCAAAGAAAGAATGCGGTCAGCCTCATGTAATGCACACAATGAAATGAACGATACCAAAGGTGTTTGGGTAGGATAATCAAGAGATGAACTAGACTTATGTAATGACACTAGGTCATTCTTAGTCGTTGCACAGTGAACCCAATGAGAGTCTTAAACTACATCCTAGGTATAGCTGGTGTTTACACTAGCCTATGAATGAAATGGAATGAAGTACGTAGGAATGAATGAAGCAGACTCTGTGTTTGCTAAAGAAGGCTCCCTAGTTGAGGTCCCATATGTTGAGCCCTAATTTTCGGAAGTCCTAATGTTATGTCCATGATTCCAGGGTCTCATGGCATATGAATGAATGAAATGAAATATGATATGTGCTATATGCAATATGTTATGTGCTATATGCAATATGTTATGTACTGTGTGCAATATGATACGTATGATGATGCATATTACTCTCATGGAATGATTTTCCTAATCCAATTTTGGCAAGTCCACTAACTTGACTTTCCATAAATCATATCGTTAGGAGAAAGCTATTCTAAATCATGCATGTCTGTGGTATGTGCTTGCATATACCCATACTTGGTACAAGTGTGTACTAATTGCATACATTTATCTACTTTTAGGTGCAGGTGCAGCTGGACGTTAGAACTTACGAGTCGACACAGAAGTTATCCGGACGTGGAGCTTTCATCCGGATTTGGTAGGTCCTCATGATTTCGAGGATGCTTACTGATTTATTCTAGCGTAGACGTAGGCATGAGCTAGTGGAGTATGTTCCACTAGCGTTTCTTTTGTATTTACTTTCAGACGTTGTATTGGTGCCATTTTGGCAACTCTATATTTATGACTATATATTTCATTTGATTATCTTGATTTAGATGGTTGTTGTGAACGCTTATGAGTTTACGTAGATAGTATTATGCGAGATCAATATTTTCCAATATAAAGTTTAAGTAAACAAAAGTTCAAATTTTCCGCTAAAATTAACCTAGATGAAGTAACGACGACATATGTAGGCTTGGCTGCGACCTCTGAGAGGTCAACGACTTTGGTCTCGTCTGGGGTCTAAATTTTGGTCGTGACATTGGTCCAGCAATCCACTTCTATGTGGCCCGACTTCTTGCAATATCTACATAGAATGTCATTTCTATTTTGCCGTTGTTTACCAAAATGGACTCTTCATCTACTGTTTCCACGACCTCAACCTCGATAACCACCTCTTCCTCTGCCATGGCGACCACCTGAATATTCTGATTTTCCTTTGTAAAAGGGCTCCCCCTTCGCCTAAAAAGAATTTTCCTCTACCTTTCTATAGGACCTACTCATTCGAATATCATGGGCTAATAGTGAAATCATTAATTCATCAAAATTATAAGTATATAGGTCCTTAGATTCTTCTATTTCAGAAACAAAATGATGAAAGCCTCTAGTTAAACTTCTCAACACCTTACTCTCAACCGTTTCATTATTAACATTTTCACTATATGTTTTCATGTGATTAAAAATTCCAGACACTCTGGGCATAAATTCCTGCACAAATTCTTTTTCTTTCATGGACAAAGTTTCAAACTCATGACGAAGTGTTTGCAATTTTACAATAATTACCTTTTTATCGCCCAAATATTCTTGTTTTAGAGTATCCCATGCTTGTTTAAAATTTGTTGTTGTTGCGATTATGGGGAAAATTTCATCATCCAATGCCGATTGGATGAGAAATAATGCCTTTGTATCTTTCTTGCAAGTCTCCCGTAGTTGATTGTCAGGTTGAGTCGGTGCCGTATTTGGCTCAACATATCCCATCTCCACCTAATCCCATAGCTCGTGGGACTTGAACATTGTCTTCATCTTGAGACTCCATAGAAGATATTTTCACCCTTTGAATATTGGAATCAGGGGCTTAGAGGAAGAATTGGAACTGTTGCTTGCTATGGACAACTCTCACTCTATCGACGAATTATTTTGATCTCGCCTGCGTTAAAAGAGAAAGGGTTGTTCTCTCTTGCGTTGCTCTGATACCACAATATGTTGGGGATTGAAAAGGACGCAGAGACAGAGAAAAGAGAATTTCTAGTCTTTTTCATTGAAACAAAAAAAGGTACAATAGTGGCCTGTTAAATAGGCCTACAACTAACTAAAATTAGCTAAAAATAAGCAACTAAAATATAGTGGATAAACATGCCCACTAACTCCACCCTATCAACTTGAAAACGACAAATAACTTAATACTAAATAACTGAAAAATATTACTTTATTTTACTATCTAAAAACTAGGAAACAGATTGACTATTTTGAAGCAATAATCAACAATTACTCCAACGTAGCTAGCATCTAGATTACCACTATTTAAAATTTTAACTATAGGATATCACCAAATTCAGTTCAATGCCATTGTTCATAATATTCAAGATCTCCAACAAAGTGTACACTTTCCTTTAAAAAAATTTCTTCAATAATAATGAACTATGAACTATATGTTTACAGACGCAACATTGTGCAAGAACATTGATGAGGATAATTGAAGCAAACTTCATAGGTGAAGCTCCAGTTGACATGCATTAAAATCATGCTTTAAATAAGCTAACGATTTTTTGTTTATTTTTATCCCTTATCTCATGGATTCTTTCCCTACAAAAAAATGAAAATATCTTCACCTTGTCAATTATGATACAGAGTAGAGTAAGCTACATTTTCCATCAGAATAATTATAACTTTCTCTCACACACTCACATATAAGGAGTAAAAGAACAAGTCCAACGGAAATTAAAGATTATTTAAGATTAGGGTTTCATAAAATACTTGTCCGAACATCGTGTGTGGTTTCTCTTCTACTGTATTCTCTTTGTGGATGATAGACCGAGTATCCTTGAAAACTAACACAAACTTAAAGTAAGTAAATATTAATTTGGAATGAAAGTAGTAAAGCAATTGAATGGGTGAAGCCTCAAATCCAAATTAAGAGGTATATATTAATTGAAGAACTATTATACCTGCTGAATTTCATACTTGTTGGTTTTCTATTACTAGACGGAGTGTCTAGAAATCATGATCAAGAATCGATCTATTCGTTATTCTTCAACCACTCAAAGAACTCTCAAATCAAAGATGAATTCCATGAATTTAAAGGTCGTAACTATAGAAGATTTGGTTAAGAAAGTGTGAGAATCTTTACGAATGGTTTGACACACCAGAACAGGAAAAAAATCAGCTATGCTCCTATACATTTGGAGGAAAAGGTAGAGATATGGCTTTTAGTTATATAGTCACTCATAGGTGAAGGATGACTTTACCGAGTTTCTCCACCAAGGTGTGTAGAATGTTTGGTAATATCATTCCTCAGGACATTGTGGATGAGTTAAATAACTATTAGCTATAATTTATGTATGTTATGGCAAAGAGTATGAGTTCTTAGCTTTGTGAAAAAAATATTTGTGGCAAATATTTTGATTTTATAGCTATGTATTTTCTATATTGTAGCTAAATACAAGTATTATTGCCACAAGATTAAAAATATGAAATAGCCAAATTTTGAATTTTCATAACAAATAAATCAAGTCATTTGCCCCAATAGAATCCATTGTGTCTACGGTATAAAAATTGTTATAGATTGAATTTGTTGTGGCAAAAGAGTAAACATATTTGCTACAAGAAAATATTTCGTAGCAATTTTGTTTTACTATCTTAGCTACGACACAATTTTTTTGTAGCTATAAATATTAGTCCTTGGCCACGGACCATGTAAAGTCTGTTGCAAACTTTTAGCCACCCTACATCTTGTCACGAATGCTACGAAAAAATATTTTATGGATAAAGTGTTTAGCTACTGAAAATTTTATATTTAGCTACAATGTGTTTTGTACCATTATTTTTGTATCAATACACTGGTGAATGTTATTGTTTTATCCTGAGAGAATCTATTTCTTTAAACATCACGTGCTAGAGGCGAATAATTTTCTTTAAAAAGGGGAGACTCTGCACTTAGTAGCCTCATTTTTTCCTTTCTATTTATTCTACTGTTCCAGATCCTGGCATGTTTTTTTACCGTCATTTATTTATGCTTATGTTATTAATTGTTGTTTTTAGTAAATGCTTTAAACTTTGCTGTTTATATTTCTACAATGTTATTGTTATTAATATTGGTTGGTACAGATTAAATAACACTCGTTAATTGAGTAATATTCATGCAAGCTTTCACTACTCAAATTGATGAAGGTACAATAAAAATTCCTAATGAGGTACACTATCATCTCTTGAAGATAAAATTTAAATTATGTATTGTAATGACCCGAAAAAACATTTTTGAAATTCCCAAAAATTAGAGTTTCACCCCTCTTTTTAATTGTTCGGAGTATTTTTTTGGCTAGTCGGTGAAATTGGTTTGAAATTATTATCTTATTAATGGATTTATATTAAATAATTTATTTATTTAGTTGGTGGTTAATGGGCAATGCCATAATTTATTTAATACCCATACTACTTTACCATACATAAAAATAAATTAGTAGGGTTAATCAATCATAAACAATTTACTTAAGAAGCAAGAAGAGTGCAGCGAAAAAAAATATTTATGCGGCACACAACGAAGAATGATCACCGCTTACAAGAAAAGTACGAACTTCTCAGGTAAACACAAATCTTAAACCAAGCTTTAATGTCTTTTACTGATATATTTATATATTAGTGTGATAAGATGCAACTTACTTATTCTATCAATTAAATTCAATTGTTTCTAAAATTTATTGAGGCGGCAATGGAATTTGGATCACGTCAATTAATGGAGAGTATTATTTTATAAATAAAATATATGACGAATAATTGTAGGAATTTAATGTGCGGCAAATTGAGTGCTGGAAATCTTTTTGGGTTTAAATTCTTTTTAGATCTTTCTGATGATTATTATTATTAAAATAATGGCTTGTAAAAAAAAATAAAACTTGATCTATTTTGAAGTTTTGATATATGTTTAGGTGTTTTGGGATGAAAAGGAAAAAAAAATAAGAATTGGCTGCCAGTAATTAGGATAATAATTAGACAATCATTGTGAAGTAATCATTAGGGTTTGGGATGATATCGAATGGATTATAGGTTTAAGATTAACGCAGAACAAGCCTGTTCACATTAAAATTATCGACGGTGTGACTTGACTTTTTGTTTCTGTTGTTTCCATAATTATCACATTATAATTTAAGTTTTTAATATATTGAGATAGATAATTAAATATTAGGAGCTTGTTATATATTTGGGTGACTTTTGGGATTTATACTAGACACATAGTAATACAAGTATTGTTAGTTTTAAAACCTTATTGTGGTTATTTAATGTGAATAGATTGCTTTAGGTTGGAAGTACAATGAAAAGGGAAGGCTCAATTCTCCGAGTGATTGTTCGACTAATTGAGGCAAGTAGATTTCTAAACTCTTGTTAAGTGTATGAAATGAGTGTATTTCCTTGTGGTATATGTTTGGGAGTAATGGGACTTGGTGATGGGTTGACTTGTTCACATTGATTAAATCTAATGATGAAAAAGGGGTAACAAAAGACAATGTGATTAACTATTTATGTGTGATGTGTTGAGAAAGATTTGAAGGCTTGTTGAGTCATTGTTGATGTGATATTTTGTTTCTGTTGTTGTGCATTATGCAATGGTCATATCCTCTTTATTTGTCTGAACATGTCATTTGCATTATTTTAAGACATAGTTGTGACAAGAGTTATGTGCATTGAGAAAGAATGAGAACTTAAGGAGGATGTACCATTTCGAGGGACGTAACGCGCGCCGCGATGGACACTATATTTCGAGGGACGTATCGCGCGCCGTGATGGTTACTATTATCGAGGGTCGTGTCGTGCACCGCGACAGATGCATGGACAGATATGTCCCCCATGGATCCCTGACTGAGAGAGCGGGTGTGTATCACTAGGTCAGACATGCATCATTATACTTGACATTGCATTCCATTGCATTGCACATACTTATCATTAGTGAACTTGATATTGTGTTTTGCTAATTTTGTGAATACCTTTCTGTGGAATTGGTGATTGATGAATACTGAGCTTGTTGTCGAGGATATGTAATTTATTAAATTATTGTTGTTGGGGATATGTAATTTGTTAAAGTATCATTGTTGAGGATATGTAATTTGTTAAAGTATTGTTGTTGAGGACATGCAATTTTTTAAAGTGTTGTTGTTGAGAACATGTAATTTTTCAAAGTGTTGTTGTTGAGGATATGTAATTTGTTTAAGTGTTCTTGTTGAACTATGTGCGCTGTAAACCGTGAGTTGTTAGGTTGGGCTAATTATTTATGCAGGTTGTAGTTGTGGAGGTTCGGTTGGGGGTGGTAGGAGTAGCCGTATTTCATCCCCTTAGCTTGTGTTTAGGGATTTACTTACTAAGTACCGTGTGGTTTGGTACTCACCCCTTGCTTCTACAATTGTTTTTAGGTTACTAGCCCGGAACTTACTGATATATTCTCTTTTTTTCCGAGGCTTCTTGGAGATTTGTGAGGTAGCTGTTTGTCATCTCAGAAAACCTTCTTACTCCTGTTTATGATTTTGTTCTACTCTAGAAACAATGTCATATGAGACTTATATTTTCTTTTAATTCAATTGTATACTTTAGAGGCTTGTACACGTGACAACCAGGTTTTGGGGTATAATTTAAGTTGATAGTAAATTTTCCGCATTTTATTGTAATGGTTGAGTTTTAGGCTGACTTGTCTTGGTGGGATAAGACGAGTACCATCACGTCTATTTTTGGGTCGTGACAAAATGGTATCAGAGCCCCAGGTTCATAGGTCTCACATGTGTACAAGTCGAGTCTAAATAGAGTCTCGACGATCGGTACAGAGACGTCTATACTTATCTTCGAGAGGCTATAGTGACTTTTAGGAAAAAAACTTCACTTCTTGGATCTCTATTGTGCGTACTAGGTTCGGTTTTGATTCTTACCTCCTTATTCCATTCCTTTTCTCATTTATGTGATGACTCGTGCGTAGTTCCTCATGTGATTAGTTGTTGTGTCTTGTATTAGTTGGACGTTAGATTTGGGTACTAAGGTGGAAGTGGTATATTTTTGAAAAGAATATGTGATCATATTTAAAGGGATTGAGTAAGATTAGTTATTCCAGTAAAAAGAATAATACGTGTATGGTATATATAATATTTATAGTGGTTTAACAATTGTAAATTGAATAATTAGAAATATGGTTAGATGATGAACAATGTTACTTTGAAAACTATTGTTAGTAAAGTTATCATGGCATGAATGAATTGCTTTGAAAATAATGGGAATAATGATGGACCAATTGAGGTTAGAACTATTACGATTTTATAGACTGTGTATATTAAAGAAATTCATGATACGACTACTATAACAGTATTAATATTTACTTGGTTAGAGTTATGGAGTGTGTTACTTTTGATATTGATTTGACCTATGCAAAAATACATATAGCTTGCGCTATATACAAAACTGATTTGGAAATATTTTTCAGCTATTTGATAGGCAGGAATATTAGGCTATTTGGGTACAATCTTCTCGATAGATATGATATGTTTTAGTGGTGGATTTAACAGACTTCACAATATGATACTAGTGGTATATGAAAATGGATACGTTGATGTCAAGTGCGATTAATAACTACTTAAAGAATTATCAATTGTATCACATGTTCGTGTAATGGGGTTTGATATTGTATTCATATTTGATAAACCAACTAGCTTGTTAGTACGGATGAATGAGTTAAGCATTATTTATAAGGACGCCTTTAGTGATGGATCTTTGGTACGATATTGATATGTTTAAGTTGAGAAGCGTATTTCGAGTGTTCTAAATAAAGGATTGGTGATTCCATCTTAAGGTCCAAGGGAATGTATAGATACCAGAATGACAGACTAATGGGTAAAGAAAGTCTTAAAGAGTATACTTGTGTGAAGATAGTTGAAGATTTTAATAAGAAAAGGCATATAATGTTGAGTTAGTCCTTTGATATTGGTTGGTATAATTGGATTTAAGGTGTCATATTTATGAAAAGATGTACTTTGTGGTGATGACAAGAGCTAGCTGAGCATGATGGTAATAAGAGTTCGTGATAGATTGTGATTGAGATGAAAGTATGTAATAAGACTTGTTGGTTAAACGAATTTTGTATTGTAATGATGACTTGTGAGTATTTAAGGCTGAGGTTTGACACTA
Source organism: Solanum sitiens (assembly GCA_016801875.1). Classification (NCBI taxonomy): domain Eukaryota; kingdom Viridiplantae; phylum Streptophyta; class Magnoliopsida; order Solanales; family Solanaceae; genus Solanum; species Solanum sitiens. Next base: position 517,304 of record JABWTJ010000207.1, on the reverse strand, counting down.
TTTGATGAGTAGCTTGATTGCAAGGAAAGTTATAGGAGGTGTTGAAGCACTGCTCAAATAAGAATTGAAAGGAACTAAAGTCATAAATGAAAAGAATTAGTGGGATGTAGTGTATCCTTTTAGAATGAGGAGAGAATAATGATTTTTACTTTGATTGCAAGGATAAAGAATCAAGTTCAGAGACATGTGGTTTCATTCATTTTGCTCTGGTCATGGTTATAGTGTCACGTGTTCATCATATTGGTAAAAACAATATTGGATAAAATATGAGAAAGTAGTGTACAAATGCTCAGCTCGAGTGTGATGATAATTTTGGGTTTTTGAGTTTGATAACGAGTACGGTTGAATATTTAGCGAAGATATGAAAAGGTCAATGAAAAGGCTATCAATGATAAGCTTAGATACGTGAATTTAAAAAAAAATCAAGGTATACACTAATGTTGATATACAATGGAATTTTGTTACACGGTTGGAATAAATTAAAGTTTTTCATTGTGATTTTAGGTTTATGGTAGTGTGTTTTGTCAAGGTATAAATTGGTAAGCTAAGAAATGATCGATCTCATTGAGTATGAAGCATTTGGAAGGACTTGTGCATTAGTTGAGTAGTAAACTTGGTTACTTTTGATTGTTATACATAAGGGGAGATTTCGCGTAATGTTTCGATTTAGAGAGGTAAAAATACCATGGGTTGTTGGTTAAAGGATAATATTGGTAAGCGAGTCAACCAAAGGAACTAGAGTTGGTGTATTGAAGAGTTCAAGATAGTCAGAATTTTGTGTAACACGAAGAATTTAAGAGAAGTGAAGGAATAAGACCTCTCATATAAACTCTTGGTTCGAAGTTGAAGGATGTACGAATTTTCATATATGTAATATAACTATGGATGTGAATTTGGTTCGGTATAGACTTACCAAGAATTTATCAGAATTTTTTATGAATTTAGAATTTTGATTTGGGAGTAAAACAGTGAGGGGTATAAGATTATTTGTTCTTATGTGGAGCTAAATTGTTCAAATTACGATAGGTAACTTATTAATGTTCAACGGTGTGGACCTATATTTTTACATAATTAATGAGGATTTGAGATGATCAAAATTACTGTGTTGATGGGTCGATACTGATTGTTATGATGTGTTACATAGGCATTTGATAATGAGTAGAGGTTATGACCTTATGGTATACGAATTATTAGAGTGACCATGAATTTCTTAAGTGTTGGTATTCAAATTATTGGAGTGACCATGAATTTCTTAAGTTTTGAATACTAGTGGAAATTTGATATTCGAAAAGTACGTGAATTGACATTGTGTGTGATTCAATATTGTTATCTCGATGGAAAAGTATTTTTAGAATTGAAATTAGTGATATAAGTCTTGGGCAACTCATATCTGTCATGTAATGTTTAAATGAAACGAGATAGATCCATATATTGAAATTTTTAGAGGCTACAATGTGTTTTCGAAGAAGACATTGATACTAGTGACAGTTTGAGAGTAAGGTAAATGATTGGTGTAGTTATGATATTTGTTGGTATGAAGAGTTTTAGCTTCAATGGAATACGGTGAGAAGTATGTGGGGTTTGATGAATCGAGTATTTGTAATGTTGTGATGGTGATCAAACTTGGTTGATAGTGGGTGGCTGAAAATCGCGAGATGGAGTCAGATAAATGAAATTTTATTTACATGGGCCCTATGTAAGGAGTATATGATGTTATTCGACCTTGATTCTGTATATTATTATGTGACCAACTACTTCATTCTTCACATAGTTTAGAGTATGATTCACTTTCTACGTTTGTGTGTATTTTTGCTTTTATGGCTGAATTCGCAGTGGTGGATCGTGTGTACCAATCCTGTGATTTTTCTCCCGATATGAGAGCATCCTTGGTTAGACTTGTTCATTTGAGTTATGGAAGATTTAGTGAGTTAAAAGATACTAGTGATTCTACATGCATTACCTTGCTTATGAGAACTTATAGAAGAGCTTCCGTGGATTGTAACAGTTATCCGATATTGTTGTAAAAGGTTTTGCATCCTAGAGTGTACAGTTTGTTGGGTGTTTACCTGATCTTATTATTCTTTGAGTTAGATAAGTTTGATTCTCCTTTGATGAGTACCCAATGTCTAAAGATAAGATTTTTGTAGCTTAAACTCGTGAAAAAATTGTGTTGTGAAAAGAAAATCTTGATAAGATCCGTGATGGTGAGCATTATGAGTGTGTGGTAATTGATTGAAGTTTACTTCTGGTTGTAGCTGATATCGATTCAGAATGTTATCTTGGTTATGTGAGAAAAGATTCGTCATGATGGTTGTGTTATGGTCCAATGAGTTTCAATTAGATTGAGTTCATGAGTTAGTTTGAGGTTTGATAATCACTCTTGATTTATAGATCTTACAAAGTTTGATTCGAAAATTCAGTTCTTAGTAGTTGATCTTGATGGAATGGTCAAAACGATGAGCTGACTTGGAGAGATGAATACGACTAGTGGTGTAATTTAAGGTTTTAATAATGTCAGTTAGTCTTCCTTCTTCTTCCTTATGTTCGAGGACGAACATGATTTTTAGTGGTGGATATTGTAATGACCCGAAAAATCATTTTTGAAATTCCTAAAAATTAGAGTTTCACCCCTCTTTTTAATTGTTCGGAGTATTTTTTTGGCTAATCGGTGAAATTGGTTTGAAATTATTATTTTATTAATGGATTTTTATTAAATAATTATTTATTTAGTTGGTGGTTAATGGGCAATGCCATAGTTTATTTAATACCCATATTACTTTACCATACATAAAAATAAATTATTAGGGTTAATCAATCATAAACAATTTACTAAAGAAGCAAGAAGAGTGCAGCGAAAAAAAATATTTATGCGGCACACAACGAAGAATGGTCACCGCTTACAAGAAAAGTACGAACTTCTCAGTTAAACACAAATCTTAAACCAAGCTTTAATATCTTTATACTGATATATTTATATATTAGTGTAATAAGATGCAACTTACTTATTCTATCAATTAAATTCAATTGTTTCTAAAATTTATTGAGGCGGCAATGGAATTTGGATCACGTCAATTAATGGAGAGTATTATTTTATAAATAAAATATATGACGAATAATTGTAGGAATTTAATGTGCGGCAAATTGAGTGCTGGAAATCTTTTTGGGTTTAAGTTCTTTTTAGATCTTTCTGATGATTATTATTATTAAAATAATGGCTTGTAAAAAAAAATAAAACTTGATCTAATTTGAAGTTTTGATATATGTTTAGGTGTTTTGGGATGAAAAGGAAAACAAAATAAGAATTGGCTGCCAGTAATTAGGATAATAATTAGACAATCATTGTGAGGTAATCATTAGGGTTTGGGATGATATCGAATGGATTATAGGTTTAAGATTAACGCAGAACAAGCCTGTTCACATTAAAATTATCGACGGTGTGACTTGACTTTTTGTTTCCGTTGTTTCCATAATTATCACATTATAATTTAAGTTTTTAATATATTGAGATAGATAATTAAATATTAGGAGCTTGTTATAAAATTGGGTGAGTTTTGGGATTTAGACTAGACACATAGTAATACAAGTATTGTTAGTTTTAAAACCTTATTGTGGTTATTTAATGTGAATAGATTGCTTTAGGTTGGAAGTACAACGAAAAGGGAAGGCTCAATTCCCCGAGTGATTGTTCGACTAATTGAGGCAAGTAGATTTCTAAACTCTTGTTAAGTGTATGAAATGCGTGTATTTCCTTGTGGTATATGTTTGGGAGTAATGGGACTTGGTAATGGGTTGACTTGTTCACATTGATTAACTCTAATGATGAAAAAGGGGTAACAACAGACAATGTGATTAATTTTTTATGTGTGATGTGTTGAGAAAGGTTTGAAGGCTTGTTGAGTCATTGTTGATGTGATATTTTGTTTCTCTTGTTGTGCATTATGCAATGGTCATATCCTCTTTATTTGTGTGAACATGTCATTTACATTATTTTAAGACAGTTGTGACAAGAGTTATGTGCATTGAGAAAGAATGAGAACTTAAGGAGGATGTACCATTTCGAGGGACGTATCGCGCGCCGCGATGGATACTATATTTCGAGGGACGTATCGCGCGCCGCGATGGTTACTATTATCGAGGGTCATGTCGTGCACCGCGACAGATGCATGGACAGATATGTCCCCCATGGATCCCGGACTGAGAGACAGCGGGTGTGTATCTTTAGGTGAGACATGCATCATTATACTTGACATTGCAATCCATTGCATTGCACATACTTATCATTAGTGAACTTGATATTGCGTTTTGCTGATTTTGTGAATACCTTTCTGTGGAATTGGTGATTGATGAATACTGAGCTTGTTGTTGTGGATATGTAATTTGTTAAATTATTGTTGTTGGGGATATGTAATTTGTTAAAGTATCATTGTTGAGGATATCTAATTTGTTAAAGTATTGTTGTTGAGGACATGCAATTTGTTAAAGTGTTGTTGTTGAGAACATGTAATTTTTTAAAGTGTTGTTGTTGAGGATATGTAATTTTTTAAGTGTTCTTGTTGAACTATGTGCGCTATAAACCGTGAGTTGTTAGGTTGGGCTGATTATTTATGCAGGTTGTAGTTGTGGAGGTTCGGTTGGGGGTGGTAGGAGTAGCCGTATTTCATCCCCTTAGCTTGTGTTTAGGGATTTACTTGCTGAGTACCGTATGGTTTGGTACTCACCCCTTGCTTCTACAATTTTTTTTAGGTTACTAGCCCGGAACTTACTGATATATTCTCTTCTTTTCCGAGGCTTCTTGGAGATTTGTGAGGTAGCTGTTTGTCATCTCAGCAAACCTTCTTACTCCTGTTTATGATTTTGTTCTACTCTAGAAACAATGTCATATGAGACTTATATTTTCTTTTAATTCAATTGTATACTTTAGAGGCTTGTACACGTGACAACCAGGTTTTGGGGTATAATTTAAGTTGATAGTAAATTTTCCGCATTTTATTGTAATGGTTGAGTTTTTAGGGTGACTTGTCTTGGTGGGATAAGACGAGTGCCATCACGTCTATTTTTGGGTCGTGACATGTATGTCATTGTAAAGACATAAAGACCATACAAACTTATTGTACCTGAAGTGCAAAGTGAAACAGGAAAAGGATACAAAAACTAATAAACTTTATACATGTCTTAAATGATGTTGTTACGGTGACCTATAGAGGAATATGCCTAGACTGAAACCTCTTTTATTCTCAAAGACATTGATAACTACACAATAAATTAATTTTACATATTCAATAGGAAGTACGGATAGATTTTCAATCTAAGTTTACTGCAAGTTGTAAATACTTATCTTGAAGTAACTCATGTGTTTTGCGATTGGATCAAATAGAACTCCATCACTCTGGTATGCTGATTTTTAAAAAAACACCCAAAAAAACTAAATAATTTTGTTTAATATTTTTTCCTTTCAAGTATGTATAATAAGTTGATTTTTGTTCCAATGTGATATATTTTTCCCTTTAATATTCCATTTTAAAAGTTTCTTATGATTCATTTAAATGGGGAAATTTAAAATGATATATGTAAAGCAAAGGTATGGTTGAATTTTTTACACATTAAACTTATAATATGTGTTCACTTTTACCAGCCTTTTAAATTTATTTATCCATTCACCAACGTTTATTTATTAGAAAATTTATTATCTCATGTTGATTTTCATTTGATTCCCCAAAAATATCAAATAATAACACTTTCTTAAAACAAAAGGATAAATTATAAATCAAATTAAAGATTATTGATTGAAAGATAGATGATAAGATGTTATAATTATAATTTTCCTTTACATTATTAATGTTCTTTACTATGTAATCTTGTATTTAAGATAATATAATTTTAATTTAAACGATTGATAGCTTTTAATTATTAATTTATAAATTTTTTGATAATAAATATCGCGCGAGATGCGAATAATTTTACTAGAATTAAGATAATTGTAAATGAAAAAGGTTGATCATATTCCTCATCTTCTATTTTATATATTCATATCTTATCATTTGTATACAGTAAGCAAAAGAGTACTATTCCTAGAATAAATGAAAATTCATCGAAATTTGACCCCTACAGAAAATGTATGTTATGCTTATTTACTTTATACAAATATAGTATATTGTATAATTTATATAATAAAGGATTTAATGCACAAAATATTTAAAGTATATTATTTATTTTATATCATTTTTGGAATTGTATTTGACCATGAAATTTGATAAGGTCTTCAAATATTTTCCAGTTCTCTAAACACTGATTAAAATTCATATTTTTTTCAAAAAATAAATTTTAAGTTTTAATATAAAGTTCTACGGCAAAATGAGAGATTAATTATTTAAACTTTCATCCAAGAAGCAAAAAGTTTTATATTTATAGTTTTTATTGTGAACTCATGCTGAAATTGATTGTCTTTTCTATTATTTTTCAAAATAATTAAATAATAAAATTTATACAGTGTGAAGGACGGAGTTAGTATAAATTGACATTTTGGTACACTATATAGTCAAACTACAATAGAAAAACATAAAATCATGTTTATATGTACTTGGAACTATAATTGACAATATAAATTTCTAAAACTATTTCCCCTTTAATTATTTTTTCATATAAAAGTTTTGAACAAAAGTAAGTGTTTTATATTTTTATATGAGTTTTGACATAAATTCTTCAAATTTAATTGTTCCAATTGATTATTTTGAAAGTTTGTCAAAAGATTGAAAATTTGAAATCATTTCGAAAACAATTCAAGCAGATGCAGTAAGATCAATAATTTTATTCAAAGAATTTAAATTTATTGCTGGATCATATGAAATTTGGGGAAGATTTCTGCCCCTGATAGTCAAGAAATAAATGATAGATCTGGGTTTCCTCTTGTTTGCAATACAAAAAAAGGAGCTCCTTTGTGATTTTCCCATTCTTCTGGATGGAGGAACACTTGTAAATTTTTATTTTGATGTGGTTATTTTTATGATTTATTTATTTTTTATTTTAATATCGATTGTGTGTACATACCTAAATTATTTATCGATACCTTCTACTTCTCACACAAGGCAAAATCAAAATTTAATATTTTGTATTAAATTTGAAGGTTCTTAATATTTTACTTGTTATTTTTAATGTTGTCGGTTGATATCTACTAGTTGTTATATTTATCATGATTTTTTACTAATAAATTCATGCTCTGATATGTAAGTATTGGGTTAAGATGAATCTTTAACTAATATCTTCATATGTTTCTGTCTCTCATCAACACATGTACCAGATAGTGACAGAGTAAAAAGTTCATGCATAGATATTAAAAAATGCAAGGTGTCAAACTTAAGGCTTAAACTCATGATCTAAAATAATTTATGAACTCTCTTTGTTATTAAACTAGATTTTTTCCTGATATTAAGTGAATTCAATTGTCCATATATAATTTTAAAAATCATTTAACCCTACTTGTGTCGCTCTAATTTCAAGCAAGGTGATTCAATTGAACTATTTTCCTTCCTCTAGTGCTTCTCCTGATATCAAAGTACTCTGATAGCTTAAGTAGGTGAAAAGAAATGATCACTTGGTATTTTATTTTTGTTAGATTCACCATAATTTAAAATCTAATCTTTTCTATTTTTCTATTCACTTTATTGATTGCCACACTTGCCACATTTGATTGTTTATTTTATACGTATTTGTTTGGTAGGGGCAAAATACAAAGTCTCAATTTCTATTCTATTTCTCTCTCCAAATTTTAGGATATTCAAATTGAATTATATGTTATTTGAGTGTTTGCTGTATATTATATTCTATTGTATCATTTTTTTATTTTAATTACAGTATTTATATTAATTGTTACTTCAATATTATTCTAGTATATCACTAAATACATATTTATGAAAAGATGAAAGTCTCAATTTCAATAATGAATATTTTGGTGTGGTTTGAGTCTTTGCTATATTTTCATTTCTTATTATTTGATAATCCTATTTTATCAAATTCTACACACCTTTCATATAAGAACTTTACCACGTGTGCTATTTTTTATTTATAATATTGTAAGTTTATAATCTTCAATTGTTGATGTGTGGCAAACATAACATTGAAAACAATCTATGCAAACATTATTTCATTAAATAAAGTATATAATATACAAGATTATGAAACTTTATTTGTGTAGTAACCGTCCAAAAAGGTAAGATAAAAATGCTTGGAAATGAAAAACATACTAGGAAAAACGTTTTCTTTGATCTGACATGGTTAGAATTCAGATTAATCGAACTAAAATTTGTTTTTTTTATTTTTCAGAGTTTTTTCTAGATAAACATGGTGGGATAAGTCTTTTATGATAGCCCCGAGAGATATCATAATTTCACAAAGTGATGATGCATACACTTGGCAATGGGGTCACTGCCCCGATTCCTGGTTTATCTCTTTTCATTTACTTAATTTGATCTGCAACTTTATTTATCTACAAATACATTTTTCCTTGAGAGGTTTTATTCAACAAAGTAGTTTCTTCCTTTCCTCTTTTGTTTTACACTGACTTTTCCCTCTATATGAATTTTGTGATTGATGCTTGGTGCCTCAAATCATGGAGATTGAACACCGAGCACTTAACTTGATAGATAGCGTACAATAAAATAATCCAAGTTAGCTCATAGATATATAAGAAATAGTAGCAATTGGTAAAAATAATTAAGTTTTTATTATTGAAAAAAAAATAACCTAGACATTATTGCTGAAGCTGACCTAAATATAACAGTACGAAAGAAAAGATTGTTGTGGACAAAAAAGGAAAATAATTAAATGATTTGACACTTTGATGTCTAACTTATATAAAATACAATCTAAAAGTTATGCATAAATGCTATTGTAACAGTAGAAACTTAAAGGAGAAGAAAATAAATATATGAATGTAAAGGATGATATTACCTTCATTTATGTGTATCCTACAATTATAGATAATTATTACCTTCATGTTAATGTGCACTTAATCAGACATTAGGGCAATTTTATCGGGATAGAAAAAATCATAAATTACATTATGTATTCTATGTGCATATAAATATTGGGTAGTAGAAGAAACTAATTGTTAATTATGACTCCATAACTGATAGTAGATCAACTGGGATAATTAGCATAGATAATGAATTGGGATAGGAGATGTTAGATTAATATGACAACTACGAACAACTATTACCATCAAAGAATGTGAAACAGTTGATGGGGTTGCTCCTCTCTAAACTAGAGGTTTCAGGTTCGAACTCCGGATATAAAATAATTCTTGGTACGAAATGCTTCCTGAGTAGCTAAAGCTAATACTCAAACTTTGATGTTAAAAGCTTTCCTCTATTAGCATAGTATAGTAAGATAATATTATATAATATGATATGATTAATGAGGGTCGATTAGCACACAACAAAGATGGTTAATATTCATCTGTAATTTAGAAAGGGTGGTTCATGCCCTTGAATGGAGACACATTTAATAGGAATGTCTTAACTACCGTCACTGATAATGGTCTTTATATGACACATACATGGTGTGCTGGTTCTTGTCAATGTTTTGATGGTAAAAATAAAAATCCGCTATAAAAAGTTAATTGAATAATATAAAGTTAGACTCAATCTTTTAATTTTTTTTTTTACATTCGCATCTGGTACACCTATTAAAGAGCTAAAGCCCTACATCTCTTAACTTTTTTTTTAAAATGTCAATTTTCCTTACAAATGTTTCTTGCAATGATTATGCAGATTCTCTGAAGTGGCATATTTTATCTTTGGGCATCAATTGGATATAAGTGGAACAATAGGCACAAAAAATTGTCACCAAAGAAATAATATGTTGCTTATTAGGTGTTCAAGTTGGTAAATAGGTGTGATTATAGACTTGAATCCGCAAAATCAAGTATTAGTTTTTTTAATTATGAGAGGGAAACTGATACTAAAAAATAGGCCAACATTCTACACCTTCCAAGATTGCAAGAAAATTGGGATATCCCAAAAATGAGAGGACATGGATGGATGGAAGTAAAATTGGGATATTTTGATACCATGAAAGGCATTGACGGTTCTGTTGAAGCAAGATTGTTTGAGATGAATTATATTTACAAAGGTGGACTCATTGTTGAAGGAGTCGAGTTTCGTCCAAAATGAGATGCAGATATGGGATTGTATGTTTTACAAGTTTTGAACAAGATTTCTTTGAATTCTTATTCTGATTACTATTTCAATGTTTGGAATTTACTATAGACAATTCATATACATTACATATCCTTTAAGGATTTAGTGTTACTTAATAATTTGGATGTCCTCTTTCTACCTTCTGGCCAATTTTGTGTCCTATATATTTTGGCTTTAACTTCACTTTTAGAAGGTAGGAAAGATCAAGAGAAATTCTTTCTTCCGGTATTTATTATGTTGGATTTTCTTCTCTATTTAATCTGTGTTAGTCTATGTGCTTCTAGTTTTATATTAGATGAGAGCTTTGATTAATCCAGAGAAACGAGAAATATTGCTTGTTCTTTGGGATAACTCATTATGTTCATCTCCATATTCTTTAGGTGCTAAAGCTATTATGGTATAACAATACTGCAAGTCTATATTTATAATGAATATATGTGGAATGTTCAGAGAAATGATAATCCTGCTATGTAAAAGTAAATTTGACTAAGATGATATAATTATTGTGGTAAGTTTTCAAGTACCAAGACCAATGACAGAGGGTGCATGGGTGATTCCTGTTGTATTCCCGCTGGCTTCAGGTTTGTATGTTTCCTCCAACACCTAATACTTGGAACATCGTGTACATCATAAGAGTCAAAACCTTCCTTAGTGGCTTGTAACATTATTTTGCTTTCCCTTTATCGAGAATGCCTACTCAGGTAACCAACTTTTCCACCTCTCTTTGTTCTTTCCGTCAAGTGCCACATGTATTCAATTGATTTTACCCTATACAATAGGAAAACTAATGGAATGACATGATCAATGACTTGGAAGAATTATACCCCATGTCTCCGATGCTTCTCAAACTTTGTCCACAATATCTTTATGCTTGATTACATCTATCACTGGAAAAATGAACTTCGTCTCATAACTGCTTACATGTTCCTCTTTTTAGTTGGTTGAACGAATATTTGTGGCACTTCAATATTTCCAGCATCAACAATTCCTTTTGATACCAGACTTAGTATCATCAAAGGTTTTAAATATTTCTTTACATATATAAAATGAAACTTTTTGTCATTACATAGCAAAGGATAACAACACAATATAACAAAACTTAAATTGTCTTTTTAAACAAATATTGTATTTAAAGTAACAAGACGATACACTACAATAGATAATAACCAGCATCCAAACAAGCATCAAAAGTAAAATTCTCAGATATCATCATAAATTTAGTTATTACATTATATTAGATCTTGTAACGCAACAATGCAGAAGTTCCATCTAGACCTTTTTTTACAATAGTACTCACGGTAGTCTTTCACTGTGGTTGCATGATATTTTAGAGGGTTACCTTCTGACAACAATTTAGTAATCGGTCCATAAATCTAGAAAGATGACATTTAATCTGCCAAAGAAGCATGGAACTAATACTCTTGGTCCAACTTTATTTGTCAACACTCTGTGCTCAACACTTATGTACTTGTCATTTGATATGAGCTGAAAAAAGAAACCAAAATAAGCAAATGGTATATTCAATCCTATCAATCGTACATGGATTAGAAAAGAAAAAGAAAACTAGCCTTCAGAAGATCTCAAATGTCTGCAACAAGAGCACCACGCGTAGGAGGAACATCAACCCATTGATTCTGGTGAAGCCCTTGAAGTCCTCCGATGTGATCTTGTAGAAGCACTTTGAGAAAATCATTGTCAGAATGTTTGTTGGTGCCAATGCTGAGTTCTTTCTGGATAGTGAAGGGCGAAAATACCAAGCCCATCCACACAATCCATATCTTTGAGATGACAACGATCAAGTATAAAACAGCACATCTCAATTTTTATCACCGCATATTACATATTCAATTATTGGTTAGCTTTCTAATTCCTATTCAGCACATGTACCTACACGGTCTTGGAAATTATTCTGGACTGGGAGGGTTAAAGATATTTTACAAAAAATATTGTTGCCAATTTGTGTTTAAAAAAAATAAAATTACTGATTCCAACAAAACTTTGTAGAAACATGAAGTTACCAAAGTTTATAGAAATAGTAAGAAAGATGAACAGAAATTAATTCTAAAAAACTAAAATATGTAAACGTACTAGGATCTGGAAAATCAGAACTGAAGAAGATCAAGCCACTGAATGCACAGTGTCTCCTTAAGTGTAACGACCCGAAAGTACACCCTAGAAGAAAGGGGCACTCTTGAGTCGTCACAAGGCGTACTTGACCTCATAGACGTCTTGCACAAGCCTCTTAGCTATCATTCATTGCATAAGTATGAAAAGTACTGCAGAATTAAAACTTTTCACAGTAATATAAATAAGAAACTCATTTGTAAAAGACTAAGGAACAAGTGTCATCGTCACAAGCAAACTTAAAGACACATCTTAGATATCTTAGGTTCACGGTCCTTTACATTGAAAGAAATACATTATAAGTCTTATACAAGTCTTGAAGAAGAAACTAAAGAAACATAGACTATGTCCTCAAATATATGAGGACATATCAAGTCTTGAGAGAGTTAACTTCCCAAGCTTTGCCTTCTAAGAACCTTCACTTTCCTTCAACCTATACTTTATAGAGTATATAAAAGTATGGGGTTAGTACAAAAAGTGTACTAAGTATGACATTATGCAAAAACATGCAAAAGAGGACATTTTGCTAAGATAAACCTTTCATGCTATTTTAGTAAAACCTTCGTGAATGTAGTCACAAAAACAACAAATAGATCATTATTTAGCGCATAAGGTAAAACTTCCATAATTTCAACAAAAGATCATACTTTACAGTTAGCCGATTTCATATAGACTTTTCCTATCCAAAGTTATCCTAAGACTCACTATGGTAAGACATGAAGAAACCGCCCATACAATCTCTTCAATACACACCTAATTGATCCTTAAGACTACCAAAGATAAGCATGCTTCATTTCACTGAACAAGTCAATATTCAATACTAATGACACTAGAGGAACATACTTACATTTAGGAACTTCACATAAGTACCATCCTCCAAGACAACCCCCAAGTTACACTTAGTGCAATGTGAAAGTAGCATTCCGTACTACTACTTCCACCTTAGTGCTCCGTGAGAATTCCCTTAGACTAGGCACATCACAAATCATTTACATAACCTTCATAAATCTTTCACATAGACCATCATACTTCATGAACCTTAGACATAGAACCAACATGTTTCACTTTCATTAGACAAAAAGTCACATTACTTAATTTATATCATATAATGACCCATTCATTCATTTTCATATAAGGACACACCAAGACTCCCTCCAAATTCCTACTTCTGCAATGGATAGATAGCGTCATATTCCACCACCTACACTAAGTAGTACACCCTTTAGAAGACTTAGTTCATTACATTCATTTGTGGGGGCTAGCTTTAACCACTTGCCTAAGGTAGGGTCATTCTCTTTAGCCTTTACATGGATTCTCCAATAGCTACACCTATGTGGGCGCATAGTTAAGGGATAAAGAGATTGCTTCTAAGTAACTCATTCTCTACTACCGAGGAGCACTCATCTCAAGAGGTACATTGGATACAATATCTCTACTCACGAAATGTACCAACCCCTTCTTCAAATCCTCTCGGTGCTAAGCATACCTCCCTCATGGAGTCTTAAACATTCATTTACGGTTAAGGGATAAATATTTATCACCACATCTCAACTAACGAAGGGTACTTATCCCTAGAGGTTACTTTTGAACACCACATCTCAACTCAAGAAGGGTATCCAACCTCTAATCTATCTTAGAAAGGTCTTGAGAATAGTGAGGCTTCTACTTAACACTTCATCTCAATTCACGAATAATGTTCACCACAAAATCCCCCTTTTCATTGCTAGAGTTCTTTAGGAATAGTAGGGAATGGTTTAGACAATTCATCGCTACTTATGAATAGAGTGTCTACCCTACAATTCCCCATTTAAATTCATAAACTTCATTCATACATTCATATATAGTGTGTGTGAATACATGTGAACACACCTTTCACATAATCACCATTATATAACATTGAATTCTAAACGTGATCATACTACATTCTTCATACTTTACACACTATCATGCTTCACATACTATCATGCTTCACATATACATATAATTTATTTAGACATAATATCTTAAAGATACATATTAACAGCTTCATAAGACATATCAAGCATATACATCATAATATTCACTTTACTTCACATGCTATGCCTTCAATATACATCATAATCATCACTTTACTTCACATGCTATGCCTTTAAGGCCATAATCACAATACACATATTCATACATATATTCATAAACTTCAAGTAAACACCGCCACCAAAGGTGGACCACACCACTCAAGATTACTTCAATAAGAATTAAACAACATCAACCAACTTACCCTTCATCCAAGACTTAGATACCTTTTCTCAATACTTCACAAAATCCTCATAATAATATATAATAAAGCAGTAGCTATTCACAATACAACATAAAGAAATAAAGTCTAACATTATCTATTCTAGTGCAACAAACCCACTTCATAAGCTAAAAGTTGATAATATGCATAAGCATGGGCTCATTAAGTTTTGACATTAAAATCATCAACTAACATTGAAAATAACATATTTCAATCATTAAAACTTTTTTATGCAAAGACCCATGCTTAGAATCAAAGATGGAAGAATTTGGAGTTTGAAACCCTTTTGAAATCACATTGGAACGACTCCTTGAATGAAAGAATGTTCAAGGATGAACTACCATATCTTAATATGAAGAAACCCATGAGATTTAGTGAAGCAAATTGAAGGATTTGGTCTTCTTCCTTGGAGCTTGAAGTTCACCAATGAAGGTTTCAGTTAGAGAGAGAATTTATAGAGAAGGGAGAGCATGTAAAAAATTTGGATTCTAATTGAGGGTTCGGGTTTTTGATTAGGTTAAAGGGTGTTTGATGACCTAAAATAAATATATAATACACCCCCAAAATACCCAAAACATCCCTACTTCAATTGGACCTTTATATACAAGTCAAACATTACTTAAAATTTTGGAATTATCGTCGGGAAACAAATCCGCGACATGGAGCTGTTCCCGCAAGATTTTGAAAATAAATTTCGACAGTAGAGTCCGCGATGCGTAGACATAATTCTTCCTTGGGAGGAACAAGTCCACTAGGAAGACATGTTCCTTTTATGTACAAATTCTGTTGTCTTGGGCAGCTTGTTGGCCAATGGTTAGGTCCTCTTCAAGGACCCCTAGAGCGCTCCTTGGGGAGTCGTAACCAGAAGTTTTGACCCTAAACATGTACTTCTAGGTGTTAGGGTCATCCCCACTGCTTTTAGACTCCAAACAACACATAAAAACACATACAACATACAAGGACACACTAGCGCACACACACTGCTAGTTTCCAAACGTATTGGTTGTCCCTTGACGTTTAACTTCCAAACTTAACAAAGTGACCTCTAAAACTAAAAATCACTATTTTAACACATTATTGACTCATGAAAAACAAGTGAATATATAGTTAGACCTATTTTATTATGAAGGGCGCTACATTAAGGGAATTATTCCCTTGTAGTATCCGAGGTTTGATTTGAAATATGTCCTCCCAGGATAGAATGATGTCAACACCAGCGTATTGAAACCAAAAACTCTATTGTCAACGAACACTCAACAACCGTAAAGTACATGAAGAATTTCTTATGCAGAAAAGAAGAAGTTAGAAAAACTTTTAAGGAAAAATTATGAAGAATGAATGGTATTTATAGGCAAGAGGAGCTATTCTGAAATGTTGCAACCCTTTCAGAATCCACACGACCACTCATGAAAGTTGTAATCTTTCAAATGGTCATGGTTATTCCTGAAATTTGGAACCTTTCAGAACAGTCACTTCTAACATCGGGAAATTCAAATAAAATGGGAAAGAATTAAAATAAAATGGTTCGCACACGGATCCGAGTCGGGTCAGTCAATTAACTAATTAATTGAAATGTTTCGGTTAATTAACTAATTAATTGAAAGGTTTTGGACATTTAATTTAATTTAATTAATAAAATAAAAAATTAAAACAAACTTTGTCCAAAAAAATAATCTCTCGATCGATTTTTTTTCAAAGCCAAATCCAAACCTAAGCGAAAGACGAAGCCGAAGCCGAGCCGAGCGAGCGACGAAGAAGACGGCGCGAGTGGGGGTCCTTTTTCCAACGCTTTTGACAATTAATAGGAGTGTCTCTATATTTGAACACTTCTATTTTTGTTTCCACCACCGATGAGGGACAAATGTCTTTTCACTAAAGCATAAGAGGACTTTTTAATTTCTCGACACTTCAATTCCCCAACTTTCCAAGTTCCTTTTTTTTTATCTTCCCTCCATTTCCCATTAAATCTTGCTACATACCCAAAATCCTCCACATTAATTGGGAATGGTTATAACATAGGAATGCATGGACAAGTGTGTACTTTACAAGCAAGGATCAATTGCATCTGGATAAGTAGGTTTCCCCGTGGACTTTCCGTAGTGAACATATATCAGATATACTCGGATAATCGATAGATGCGATGTATTTTAACCATCGAGCTTTGGTGTATACCTATACAACCATATTTCACACATGTAACATCTCGTAACTAGTAATAGCCAAGAATAATCTAAGAAACTAAAATTTGTCATTTTTGGAAAGAATGGGAATAATCTGAAAAAATTTCATAAGTGTAAAAAGATGAGTTTTGGTCATTTTCAAACGGCCATAACTTCTAGATAAGGATGAGTTAGAGTAAATTCTTTATATTGTTGGAAATACCTTGGAGATATATTTCCAATGTCATTGAGTTTGTACATTTTTGATATCGTATGAGGAAGATATGTCTAGCGAATGTTAGGCTGTTGAATTGAGTAAGGTCCCAATCCGGATTTTTGTAAAGGTAAACTTGTCATTTCAGCCAACTATTCCCTAATTCATTTTAAAGGTTTATTAGGGGTAAAACTAAGCCTTAAGCCAGTTTTAGTAAAGTATTCACGCTTAGGGATTGGGAAAAAAGAGAAAAGAAGAAGAAAAACGGAGAAAAGTTCAAGGTTTCATCAAGAACGCCAAGATCGTCGAGTTGAATTCGTTGGGGTGTCCCCTATTAAAGTATGTCAGAAATTTTGTTTTGGGTTAGTTCACCCACACACCAATTGGATTCAATTCAGCAATCTATGATTGGATTTAATGTTAAAAGTTATGTTCTTGAAGAAAAGTTTTGAATTCTTGTTGATTGAATTGTTGGCTGCCATTGTTGGTTGAATTCTTGTTTCTCTGGATTATTTTTGAGTTGAATTCAATAGTTATGGAGATACCAGTAGTCCCAGGTTCTTGGAGAAAGAACTAGGACGGTTTTGAGGTTTTGGAGATGACAAATGAGTTGAAAAACTATCCAGGCGGGGTGCGCCAAAAATTGACCAAGTTAACTAAGGCCTGACGCGGTGTGCCACCAGTCCGCCAAAAACAAGCCTCAGTCAACTAGGGTTGGCGTGGTGCGCCACCTGTGCGCTCGGATTGACGTTTTCCACCCAGTTTTTGTAATTTAGTTGTTGTAAGTCGTTCTTAGGTACATTAACACCTTCCGATGATCCTAATTACTTCAAATAATTTCTACACACCTACAAATCACTAAAGAACTCAAATCATAACTTTGAATCCATAATACATTCAAGGAAAGTTAAGATCAAAGTCAAAGATGTTAAGAGTCAAGTTTTAAGTTAAGAAGCTAGTCTAAAGAAAACATCTAAAAGGTTTTCAAGGGCCTTTATTAACCATTTTAACTTCGTTTTAAGGCTCAAGTTTCAAATTAAAGTGACGAGTTAAAGTTGAAGTCTTTTCTTCAAATGAAATATAAGGGAACTAAATATTCCCTAAGAGTTGATTTAAGATACAAGATTCAAGTTAAGCAAAGAGTAAAGAGTTAAGATCATTTCTCAACAGTTATAAGGGAACTAAGTATTCCCTAAAAGTTTGTAAATGTTTTCACATTTAAGTTAAGAGGAAACTAAGATTTCCCGAAAGAGTTTTGAACAAGAAAAGGGAACATTGATTCCAAGAGATATTTTAAAGCTAAAGTGTTGAGCAAATTATCTCAACCCAAAGGAAGGAAGTTATTTTAAAATCATGAACTAAATTATATTTTGGGAGTATTGAGCTCCAATGTGGGGATGAGAATTGATATTAACTCAAGTATCCATGTGAACCATGTAGCCATCATGGGTATTAACGGGTCATACTTTTTAGATGATCACGTAAGTTAAGCTAGTGGATCCACTAAGTTAAGGAGTTTTATGCGACGACAAAGTATAGGACAATTCTGGCAGCGTGGGCAAGACATTGTATCACTACTTTGGTTCTTAGTGGTGGTTGTCGGTTAGAGAATCTCCCACAGAAACTATATTACTTTCATATATAAGTAAAGTTAAGTTTGTTATTGCATTTGTTAAACGAAATAAGTTGTTTTACTGTTTTACAAAGCTTTATATATATTGCACGTATTTTATTTGCCTTATTTATATTGATTTGTGTGTTCATGAGTTGAGTAGAGCCAAGGTAAGTTTCTCATCATTCCTTTCAAGCTCTAAGTTATTCTTTAGCATTCCAACTCGCTTACTCGTACATTCAATGTACTGATGCTAGTTGGCCTGCATCGTCTTATGATGCAGACGCAGGTAACTTGGATCAATATCCAGCGCATCGTTGATCCATTTTGAGCACACATAGTTAGTGGTGAGCACACTCGCATTCCAGATGATCCTTTTATATGTTTTCAGTGTTGTTCTTTATTAGAATGTTGTGGGTTCTATCGCAACATTCATCTTAGTATATTATAGAGGCTTCATATAAAGATAGACAATCAGATAGTCAGTTGAGTCTCTTATTTCTGTATTTCAGATTTCTTTTTTATGAGACTTAAGTGCTAGTTTGGCCAATATTATTATTTCTTTAAGATTATGTCATGAGACTGTTTTATTCGAGTTAAGTCTTCCGCTGAGTTAAGCCAGTCCAAGGGTTCGCTCAAGACTAGCAATGGTCACTGGGTGCCGGCCACATCCAGGGTGTAGGCTTGGGGTATGAAAAACTTGGAATCAGAGCACAGAGTTCAAGAGTCCTAGGGAGTCTGTATAGTCTTAGTCATCGGTGTGAAGTGCGCCATATATATGATTAGGAGGCTACAACATTTAGGAATTTCTCAATTCCTTCATCTTTCTTTTTTGTGCGTTATAGTTTATCTCTAAAAAGTTTCCTTCTAATTCGTGCTTGCGTGTGTTTCAGATCATTATGCCTCCACGAAGAGCAGTCAGAGGTCGTCCAGCCAAAATAAATATAGAGTATCCAAAGGTACCTAATGCACTTGAAGTGCAACCTCAAGGAAAGCTACCAATGCTGAGTTCCGAGAGGCTATCCGAATACTGGGAAAAGTGGTGACTAATCAAGTCGGGCAACAAAGAGGAGCTCTACAAGAAGGGACTGAAACTTCAAGGATTTGGGAATTCTTGAGGATGAATCCCCTAAACCTTTTTTGTTCAAGCACTACTGAGGATCCAAAAAAAGGAGGCAAAGGTTTGGAAGTTCCTTACTCTGAAACAGGACTCCTTGAGTGTTCATGAGTATGGATTGAAATTCACCAAACTGTCTCGCTATGCTCCTGAGATGGTAAAGGATATGAGGAGCAAAATGAGTTTGCTTGTCGCTGGCTTGGGTCGTGCATCTAGTAAGGAGGGCAGAGCGGCAATGCTGATCGGGGACATGGACATATCCCAATTGATGGTTTATATGCACCAAGTTGAAAAGGAAAAGCTGAGGGACCTAGAGGAGTACAGGATTTAGAAAGCAAAAACTGGGAATGAGTCTGGGCAGAAGAAGGGTGGTTCGAATCGACCACAGTTTCATAAACAAAAAGGGCCTGCAGCATCGTCGGCTAGTGCTCCTGCACCCAGAAACAAAGGTGACCATCATGGCCAGAATTCGCAGAACAAAAGAGCTAGTCCAGCACAGTCTCAAGAAAGTGTGGCACAGGGAGGTAGTTGGGCTCATGCATGTGCTAAGTATGGTAGGACCCACCATAGAAAATGTCGTGATGGCCAGACAAGTTGCTTCAAGTGTGGTCAATAGGGTCACTTCATGAGAGAGTGCCCTAAGAACATGCAAGGTAGTGGAAATCTCGGTAATAGATCTCAGTCTTCATCATTTGCTCCACCAGATAGGGCTACACCTAGAGAAGCCACTTTTGGTACGGGCGGAGGGGCAAACCGCCTCTATGCAATCACTAGCCGCCATGAGCAAGAGAACACGCCAGATGTTGTCACGGGTATGATCAAAGTCTTCACTTTTGAGGTTTATGCTTTGTTAGACAAACTAGCAAGTTTATCTTTTTTAACTCCTTATGTTGCAAATCAGTTTGAGATTCTTCCTGAGAAACTTTGTAAGCCTTTCTATGATTCGACCCCTCTTGTAGAGTCTATTCTAGCGTAAAGAGTCTATAGTGATTGTACTATCTCTATCAATCACAAAGACACCATGGCTCACCTAGTGGAGTTAGACATGTTAGATTTTGATGTCAATTTAGGTATGGACTGACTTCATGCCTATTATGCATCAATAGACTGTAGAACTCGAGTTTTCAAGTTTCACATTCCTAATGAGCTAGTTATACAGTGGAGGAGTAGTTCGGCAGTGCCTAATGGTTGTTTTATTTCCTACCTTAAGGAAATAAAATTAGTTTCAAAGGGGTATATCTATCACATAGTCCGAGTTAATGTCTCAAGTGATGAGGTATCCTCCCTTAAGTCAGTTTCTATAGTAAAAGAGTTTCCAAAAGTTTTTCCTGATGATCTACCCGGAGTCCCTCATGAGAGCGAAATAGACTACGACATAGATATCATTCCAGATACTCATCCTATATATATTCCTCCGTGTAGAATGGCACTAACAAAGTTAAAAGAGCTTAAAGAACAACTGAAAGATATGTTAGATAAAGGTTTTATTCGACCAAGTGTCTCATCGTGGAGCTCTCTGGTCTTGTTTGTATGGAAGAAAGATGGTTCCCTTAGGATGTGTATAGACAATCGTCAATTGAATAAGGTTACCATCAAGAATAAGTATCATCTTCCAAGGATAGATGATCTTTTTGACCAACTTGAGAGTGCCACTTTTTTCTCGAAAAGTGATATCAGACCTGGTTACCATCAGTTAAGATTAAGAGAATGTGATATTCCAAACACAACCTATAGAACCAAATATGGGCATTATGAGTTTTTGATTATGTCTTTTAGGTTGACCAATGCACTAATAACGTTCATGGACCTTATGAACAGAGTCTTCAAGCCTTATTTAGACATGTTTGTTATCATCTTTATTGATGACATACCAATTTCTTTAAAAAATGAAAAAAGATCATGCTAGCAACCTCAGAATAGTACTTCAGAATTAGAATGAAAAGGAGTTGTATGCCAATTTCTCCAAGTGTGAGCTTTGGATTAAGTCTGTGGCATTCTTGGGCCACATAATTTTCGGTGATGGGATTAGAGTCGATATCCAAAAGATAGAAGCAGTTAAGAGTTAGCCTAGACCCACGTCTCCAATAGATATTAGGAGTTTCTTGGGTTTGGATGGCTACTATAGAAGGTTTGTTAAGGGGTTTTCATCTATCTCGTCTCCCTTGACCAAGTTGACTCTGAAGACAGTAAGTTTCAATGGTCTGAAGCTTGTGAGAAAAGCTTTCAGGAATTGAAAAAGAGTTTGGCTACTACTCCGGTTTTGACCTTACCGGAGGGTACTCAAGGTTTTGTGGTGTACTGTAACGCATCAAGAGTTGGTTTGGATGTGTTTTAAATGAAGAATGACAAGGTTATATTTTGTGCCTCTAGACAGTTGAAAGTTCATGAGAATAACTACTCAACCCATGAATTAGAGTTGGCTACAGTGGTTTTTGTCTTGTAAATATGGTGTCACTATTTTTACGGCGTCCATGTGGATATATTCAAGGACCACAAGAGCCTACAATATGTTTTCATTCAAAAGGAGCTCAATCTCAGACAAAGGAGGTGGTTAGAACTACTCAAAGATTATGACATGAGTATTCTTTACCACCCATGTAAGGCTAATTTGGTTGCAGATTCCTTAAGACGGTTTTTCATGGGAGTACCACCCATTTTGAGGAAGAAAATAGGGAGTTAGATAATTAAATATGTGCACAGACTTGTATGTTTGGGATTCATACTTATGGATTCTACAAAAGGAGGGATAGTAGTGACTAATGGAGATGACTTATCACTAGTGTTAGAGGTGAAAGAAAAGCTTGACCAAGACCCCATTTTGCCTTATTTGAAGGGAGTGTTCATAAGCAAAGAGTATTGGCTTTTGAACAAGGGGGGATGGTGTGCTGAAGTACCAAGGTAGATTGTGTACCTAGGGTGGATGGACTCCAAGAGATGATCATGGAGGAGGCTCATAGCTCCATATATTCCATTCATCCGGGTTCCACTAAGATGTACTGAGATTTGAGAGAGGTATATTGGTGGGAAGGTATGAAGAAGGACATTGCTGAGTTTGTTGACAAGTGCCCGAATTGCCAGCAAGTGAAAATAGAGCACCAAAGGCCGGGAGGTTTGGCTCAAAATATAGAACTTCCAGAATGGAAGTGGGAGATGATTAATATGGACTTTATCACAGTCTTTCCAAGGTCTCGTAGGCAACATGATTCTATTTGGGTAATTGTCGATATAATGAAAAAATCAACCTATTTTTTGCCGGTAAAGACCACCTATTCAACTGAGGATTATGCTAGGTTGTACATTTAATAAGTGGTGGAACTTCATGGGGGTTCCAGTCTCCATTATTTTAGATAGAGGTGCACAATTTACTGCTCAATTCTGGAAGTCTTTCTAGAAGGGTTTGGGTTCGAAGGTAAACTTAAGCACTGCTTTTCATCCTCAAACGGATGGACAAGCAGAGCATACTATCCAGACCTTAAAATATATGTTGAGGGTTTGTGTGATTTATTTCAAAGGGAACTGGGATAAGCACCTACCTATCATTGAGTTCGCTTACAACAATAGCTACCATTCGAGCATCCAAATAGCTCCATACGAAGATCTTTACGGGAGAAGATGTAGATCTCATATTGGGTGGTCTAAGTTTGTGAAGTAGGGTTGGTAGGACCATATATAGTTCACCAAGTCATGTAGAAGGTGAAAGTTATTCAAGAGAGATTGGAGACAGCACAGAGTCGTCAGAAGTCCTACACAGATGTTAGGAGGAGGCCGTTGTAGTTTGAGGTGGATGATTGGGTATATCTAAAATTTTCACCCTTGAAGGGAGTTATAAGGTTCAGTAAGAAGGGGAAACTTAGTGCCCGGTATATTGGACCTTATAGAATATCCAAGCAGATTGGCAATGTAGCTTATGAGTTGGATCTACCACAAGAGTTAGAAACGGTTCATCCGGTATTCCATATTTTTATGTTGGAGAAGTGTATAGGTGATAATTCATTGATAGTACTGTAACAACCCTAAAAATGAATAAGATAAATGCTTAAGGTGTCAAGAATGCTTGCGATTAGACCAAGGTTCACAGGAATTGATACGCGTAGAACCAGACCTCAGAACCCTTACTACGGTCAAGCCAACTAGCTTGGGGAGTTAGTTGAGCTTGGAAAGGTTGGAACAAACCATGTAGTGTTCTCGAAAACGAAGATCTAATCGAAAGAGTCTTTACCAGACTTAAAAAAGGAAATTTTAAGTTTTGAGGGTCCACGGGTAAAATGATCTTTTCCAGGCCAAGGGTAATATGGCAATTACCCTAAGGAATTAATTAATTAATTAATTAATTAAATTAAAGAACCAATTAGGCTCGGGTTGACCCGAAATGGTCCATTTCGCAAGGGTCACTCCACCCGAGTTCGAGCCTCAATGGAAGCAACAAATTAATGATTTAATTGTTGATTAAAATCTGATTTTCGTAGGGGCAAAGTGGTCCTTTCACGTATAATTAAATAAATTAGATTTTTGTTTGTTAAGGAGAGTCCTAATTTGACTAAGTCCTTACCTAAGCCTAAACAACTTCTCACATTTCACTCTCTCACGTCTATCACATCACTCACACATTCAAAACTCTCTTGTTCTCTCTGCCAATTAACGTGAAGAACAGAAACTATAACTAAAGTTCTTCACACTTGAAGAACACAAGAAAATTTTGAGAAAAACAAAGTAACCAAAAACGTTAAGGCAAAGAGAAGTTGTCCATAGAGTGGTGTGTACGTTGAGGAGGCTTGGACTGATTTTTGAGAGGGTATTGGGCAACAAATTCAATGTTTAAACATCAATTAAAGGTATGGGTTTCTTCTCTCTTGGTCCCTTTCCCAAGAGACCCCTTAAGATTCAAGATAATCATTCTGAAAACTAGGGTTGTTCCCCCTTTGCATGTCCCTGTCACTAGCTCCCAATGATTTGTAGGTTGGGTTTTTGTTTGCTGGTAGATTTAGGTATGTGTGATGTTTTTGTGTTGAATGTGAATATGTTTATGTACGTGAAATCACGAAAATGACAACCAATGTGTGATCAAAAAAATGATGTGTGTGTGTGCACGTTTGGCAGTGAACTTAGTCACTGTTGGAGGTATGAAATGGCATGTTTTATCCTTATATTTTATATGCAAAAGTTGTACACAACGTGATGTTCATTGTATTGAAATGTGGTTGATTGAATAACGATCTTCTAGCCAAATAAATCTATGAAAGATGCACCTAAAAATGTGTTTAAAGGATGTATAAACGTACCCTATGAATCAAGCAAAAATATTAATGAATATGAGCTGAAAATGGCTAAAATTTCCAGCATCTTGTAAGTTTAATTTAGGTAAAATGTTGATGAACAAAATCTGGAAATTTAAGTAAAAGATAAAGGGGTGAGGTCACTAGGATTCGAACCATTGACCTCTCCTAGTGGCAAGTGTAGTTCGCGAAATAAGAAAAGAAAAGGGGGCTGGGGGGAACCGAAATCGGGCTGATAGAAGAGAAAGGAGAGAGTAATTAATTAATTAAATAAATGGGAGGCGTGGGAATCGAACCCACAACCTCCAGGCAGCGAGTGAAAGAAGAGAAAATAAAGAAAAGAAAATGTGAGGCGTGGGAATCGAACCCACGACCTCAAGGCTGAAAGAAGAAGGCGAAATAATTTAAAAAAAATAAAGTGAGGCTGTGGGGACTCGATCCCACAACCTCACTGCCAAAGCGCCTAGCCTAGGGAATTTAATTAAAAATAAAATAAGAGGCTGTGTGGGTTCGAACCCACCACCTCACAGCCTCTAGCGAAATTAAAAGCAAAAATAAGGAGGTTGTGGGGGTTCGAACCCACAATCTCCCAATTTCCCAGCGAATATAAGCATAAAATAAAAGAGGATGTGGGGGTTTGATCCCACAACCTCTTGGTTTGGGCAAAAAGGGGCAATGAGATGTTAATGAAAAATAAAAAAAAAGGGTTGTGGGGGTTCGAACCCACAACCCTTCGGCCAAGTTAAGAGGATAACCAAGTAGAAAACTAAAGATACAATGTTAATGTTGGGGTTCAATTTAGAGTCCCAATATCATGGAGATTAAAAATAAAATCAATGAAAAATGTAAATGTTATCCAAGTTATTCGAACTTGGGTTTCCTTGCCCAAACTTCCGTATTGATACATAAGTCATACGTGAACAAAATATCCAAGAATAATGCCACCTTCTTAGATCGAAATCAAGATATTGGCATATATACAAGATACATAAGTCTTGTACTACATAATCTTAGGGATGTATGAATCACTTAACGAATTACGAATGAAGCCTCATGGCTTGTGTGTATAGACTCATAAGTCTAGCATACGTTTTAAAGAAGTGAACCTAAGATGTATGTAATGAAAGGATGTAACCCTAGAAGGGTTAAATATGAGTGTAAAACACACTAAATGGCCTAGTGCATTGGCATACGATGAAATGATTATTATGTAATGAAATGACGTAACCCT
The DNA here is from genome assembly GCA_016801875.1 of Solanum sitiens. Classification (NCBI taxonomy): domain Eukaryota; kingdom Viridiplantae; phylum Streptophyta; class Magnoliopsida; order Solanales; family Solanaceae; genus Solanum; species Solanum sitiens. The sequence goes on along the minus strand of JABWTJ010000207.1, from coordinate 491,106 downwards.
AGAAGGGTTAAGTAACAGTATGAAGTGCACAAATGGCAAAGTATATTGGCATATGATGAAATGAACATTCAAATAAAATGGGGTGAGTAATTATGAAGAGTAAATGTGCCAATGTTAATGAATGTGGTGACAACATGATATGAGGCTAATGTAAAAGATGAGAACAATCTCAAATGAGCCTAAGTAAGTGTTACGAAAACGTACTCACCTATGAAAGTGTAAAGTTAATGAAGAGACCATTCTCTATGAACACTCTAATGAAAGTATTGAGATTAACACACTTAATACTAAGGATGAGATGAGAAATCATCTATTGAGCTATGATGTCCTCATACTAGAAGCCAGCTTCCATGACGTATGAGTTGAATGTAATGGAAATTTATACTGAGCACCGATAGACTAGCTATGAGCGGTGATGCCTTCTTTAGCAAAGTGCGGAGGTTCACGTAACTCTCATGAGATGAGATTGTCCGGCTTGCCGGGTATGGGTCTCGTTATATCTCCTGGTCTTCGAACCTATACTACCAATATAGGGATCTGGCGGGGTTAAATTCCCATGTACGCTAGCATGTTTTTGGGTCTCCTTGGCTGGTGATTCCACCTCTTTTTGGTGTGGGGGAGACACTGGATTTCATGATGCTCACATGATCTATGTCGGTTAAAGTTAAAGTTCCCAATGAATGAATGAGGCCAGCCTCAAATGAAGCACATAATGAAATGAATGATACCAAAGGTGTTAGGATACGATAATCAAGAGGTGAGCTAGACTGAGGTAATGACACTAGGTTATTCTTGATCATTGCACAGCAAACCCGATGAAAGTCTTAAACTACACCCTAGGTATAGCTGGTGTTCACACTGGCCTATGAACGAAATGAATAAAGTACGTATGAACGAATAAAGCAGACTTTGTGTTTGCTAACGAAGACTCCCTAGTTGAGGTCCCATATGATGAGCCCTCATTTTGGAAAGTCTTAATGTCAAGTCCATGATTCAAGGTCTCATGGCAAATGAATGAATGTTATAAAAGATGTTATGTGTTGTATGCTATATGATATGTGCTATGTGTAAGATGTTATGTGTTGTGTGCAATATGATAATTATGATGATGCATGTTACTCTCATGGCATGACTTTCCTAATCCAAATTTTGGAAAGCTCCCTGACTTTCCTAATCCAAATTTGGAAGGTTCAGTAACTTTCCTAATCTCAATTTGGCAAGTCCACTGACTTGACTTTCCATAATCATGTCGTTAGGAAAGAGCTATCTTTTCTCATGCATGTCCTTGGTGTGTGCTTGCATATACCCATACTTAGTACAAGTGTGTACTAACCCTATAAAACTCTACAATTTTAGGTGCAGGTACAGGTGGACGCTAGAGCTACACGTTGACACTGAAGCTATCTGGACGTCGAGCATTCATCCGGACTTGGTAGGCGCTCATGCTTTCGAGGATGCTGCCATTTATATTCTAGCTTAGTTTTAGAGTTGAGCTAGTGGATCATGTTCCACTAGCGTTTCTTTCCTGTTTTATTCAGACATTGTATTTGTGCCATTTGGCAAGTACATCTTTATTACTATGTTAGACTATTTCTTTCATTTGATAATATTGGTATTAGATGGTTGATGGTGAACAATTATTTATTAATGAGAATATTTAATAAGTAAGTTAAGAAACAAAAAGTTTCAAATATTCCGCTAAAATTAACCTAGATGAAGTAAGAATGACGTATTTAGGCTTTTCTGCGACCTCTAAGAGGTCAACGACGCCGGTCTCGTCTGGGGTCTAGATTAAATTCCGAGAATAATGAGTTCACATCAACCACATTGAGTAGTTTCTAAGTCATGGTAGTGAAGTGCACCACTATCATGGATGAGAGACTGCATGATGCGTAGGAAAATTTCCCTTCTTCTGATTTTATCGTGTTTTTCCTAATGTCTGATTTCTTGGTGTTATGAGCGTGTCTAACATCAATTATTTTTGTTTTCAGAGAATAAATACTAGGAGGAATGTTGGTCAGAGGAGAGGAGGAGCAGCTGATGGGAACAATCAGGTTCCACCCCAGGCTCCAGCTGAAGGAGTGGATATAATAGTTAACCCAGATGGGTTGACTGATGCTGAGGTGAGGGCATCTCTGGCCCATATGGCATAGGCCATTACTATGCAGGCCCAGGCTGTGACTGCCAAGGTCAACCGGCAGGATGTTTAGAGGGAGAACCCACCGATTCGTAGCATGGCTGACAGGCTGAGAGACTTTACGAGGATGAATCCTCCTATTTTCACAGGTTCCAAGACTTCAGAGGATCCCCAGGAGTTTGTGGACGAGGTGCATAAGATTTTGGTGGCTATGGGGGCCACAAATACTGAGAAGGCTGAGCTGGCTTCCTATCAGCTCAAGGATGTGGCACAGACTTGGTGCAAGATGTGGCAGGATAGCCGATCTTTGGGTGGAGTTCCTGTCACTTGGGAGCTGTTTAAGACAGCCTTTCTGGAGAGATTCTTTCCCAGAGAAATGAGGGAGGCCAAGGTTGAGGAGTTCATCAACCTTAATTAGGGATCTATGACAGTCAGGGAGTATTCCCTGAAGTTTGTTAAGCTATCTAGGTATGCTACTTCCCTTGTGTCTAAAAATAGGGATGAGATGAGCAGGTTCCTCACCTGAATCAACGGAGATCTGGAGGAGGAGTGTCGGTCTGCGATGCTCCATGATAATATGGACCTCTCCAGGTTGATGGTACATGTCCAGCAGGTAGAGGACAGCCGCAAAAAGAGGGGTATTCATGATGCTAGGTGTCCTAAGCCTCAATATCAGGCAGGTCCCAGCCATGGAGGCCACAGAAACAATTTTGGCGTCCGTGAGCAGCCCAGGTTCAAGAAGGGGCAACAGAGTTCTGGGAACTCTAACTTTCAGAGGAGTACAACACCTAGAGGAGGCAGACCTGAGCCCAAGAGGGGCAATAGAGGTGAGATGCAGCATCCTAAAAAGAATTGTGCTAAGTGTGGCCGAGCTCACAGTTGAGAATGCAGACAGGGCACTAATGCCTGCTTCGGTTGCGGTAAGAGTGGGCACATGGTTAGAGACTGCCCACAGAACAGAGGTCAGGCTGGAGGTAATGCTCAGCCTAGGCCTAACCCACAGGGTGCAGCAGCAGCCGAGCCTCCTAAGAGGAATAGGTTCTATGCCCTGAAGGGCAGGGAGGAGCAGAAGAAGTCCGCTAATGTGGTCACAGGTATGCTGCAAGTATTCTCAAGTTCTGTTTATGCTTTACTTGATTCAGGGTCTACGCTTCCTTTGTAACTCTTTTGCTTGCTCTCACTTTTGAGATATTGCCTGAAGTTCTGCATGATCCTATAGTGGTTAGTACACCGTTAGGAGAAAATGTAAAAACTTATAGAGTCTACAAGGATTGCCCAATAGAGATAAGTGGTAAGACTATGTGTGCAGACTTGGTTAAGTTACCCATGCATGATTTTGATGTTATTCTTGGTATGGACTGGCTTCACAGTTGTTATTCTTGTTTGGATTGTCATAGTAGAGTGGTGAGATTTCGTTTCCCTAATGAAGAGGAGCTAGTCTGGGAGGGGTACAACTCGAGTCGTCCTAACCTCTTGATTTCTAACCTTAAGGCCAATAAAATGATGTCCAAGGGGTTATTGTGTCATCTTGTGAGTGTTAATGATTTAGATCATGACATTCCTTCCATAGACTCAGCGCCAGTAGTGAATGAGTTCCTAGATGTATTTCCTGATGATTTGCCTAGAGTCCCTCCCCCTCGAGAGATTGATTTTGGTATAGACTTAGAACTCGATACTAAACCAACTTCAATTCCTCCTTACAGAATGGCTCCAGCTAAACTCAAAGAGTTGAAGCTGCAGTTAAAAGATCTCACTGACAAGGGTTTCATTCAGCCGAGCATATCCCCTTGGGACGCTCTAGTGTTGTTTGTGAAAAATAAAGATGGAACCCTTAGAATGTGTATCGATTATCGGCAGCTCAACAAAGTCACTATGAAGAATAAGTATCCACTTCCCAAAATAGATGATTTGTTTGATCAGCTCCAAGGGTCCAGTTTCTTCTCTAAGATTGATCTTCATTCAGGGTATCATCAGCTTAGGGTTAGGATGGAGATATCCCAAAGACAGCCTTTCGTACCCGTTATGGTCACTATAAGTTCTTAGTCATGTCATTTGGTCTTACGAATGCACCTGCTGCATTTATGGACCTTATGAACCAAGTCTTGCGTGAATACCTTGACTCCTTTGTCATAGTATTCATTGATGACATTCTCATCTCCTCTAAGACCAAGGAAGAGCATGAAAATCATTTGAGACTAACCTTGCAGGTACTTAGACAACATCAGCTGTATGCCAAATTCAGCAAGTGTGAATTTTGGCTTAGATCAGTGACCTTCCTAGTTCATGTTGTGTCCGATCAGGGCGTGGAGGTGGATCCCAGGAAGACTAAAGCTATGAAGAACTGGCCAAAGCCTCTTACCCCCACTGACATCCGTAGCTTTTTGGGATTGGCTGGTTACTACCGCAGGTTTTTGGAGGGATTTTCATCCATTGCTGCACCATTGACAGCTTTAACTAAGAAGAAAGCCAAGTTTGAGTGGACGGAGACTTGTGAGAAGAGTTTCCAGGAGCTCAAGGACAGACTCACTTCAGCCCCGGTGCTTACTTTGCCTAAGTGTGGTGAGAATTACACTATTTATTGTGATGCATCTAGGGTTGGTTTGGGTTGTGTTCTTATGCAGGTTGGTAAGGTGATAGCCTATGCATCCAGACAGCTCAAGGTTCATGAGAAGAATTATCCCACTCACGACCTGGAGTTGGCAGCTGTGGTGTTTGCACTAAAGCTGTGGAGGCACTATTTGTATGGAGTGCATATGGATGTATTCATAGACCACAAGAGTCTCCAGTACGTGTTCACACAGAGGGAGTTCAATCTACGTCAGTGGAGATGGTTGGAGCTATTGAAGGATTATGACATGAATGTTCACTACCATCTAGGTAAGGCTAATGTTGTAGCTGATGCTTTGAGCAGGATGAGCATGGAAAGTACAGCCCACGTTGAGGATGAGAAGAAGGAGTTGGTGAAAGATGTACATAGACTGGCCAGACTGGGTGTGCGATTGGTTGACTCTACTAGTGGGGATATTTCAGTTCATCCTAGTTCTGAATCATCCTTGGTAGTTGAAGTCAAGCAGAGTCAGCATCTAGATCCTGTGTTGATGGAGCTGAAGGACTCAGTGTTGATAAATATGAATGAGTCTTTCACTTTGGGAGGTGATGGCATACTTAGATATCAGTACAGGCTGTGTGTACCAGATGTGGATGATTTGCAAACCAGGATTATTGCAGAGGCCCATGGTTCCAGATATTCCATACATCCAGGTTCCACCAAGATGTATTATTATCTTAAGCAGATTTATTGGTGGGACGGAATGAAGAAGGACATTGCAGAATAGTGGCCAAGTGTCCTAATTGTTAGCAGGTTAAGGTAGAGCATCTTAAGCCTGGCGGTCTGACTCAGATTATTGAGGTTCCGACTTGGAAGTGGGAGGCCATTAATATGGACTTCGTGGTTGGTCTTCCGAGGACTAGGAGGCAGCATGACTCCATATGGGTTATTGTGGACAGATTGACTAAGTCTGCCCACTTTATCCCTGTAAAGTCTACTTACAGAGCCGAGGATTATGCGAGACTCTATATTGATGAGATTGTGAGATGGCATGTGATTCCTTTGTCTATCAATTCAGATAGAGGATCTCAGTTTACTTCACATTTCTGGAGATCTTTCCAGAAGAGCTTGAGCACGCAGGTAAAGCTTAGTACTGCCTTTCATCCTCAGACTGATGGGCAGGCAGAGCGCACCATTCAGACATTGGAGGACATGTTTAGAGCGTGTGTTATCGACTTCATAGGTAGCTGGGATGACCATCTGCCTTAGATAGAGTTCTCGTATAATAATAGCTATCACTCCAGCATTGGGATGGCACCGTTTAAGGCACTGTATGGTAGGAGGTGTAGATCTCCAGTTTGGTGGTTCGAGGTTGGAGAGTCATTCATTTTGGGTCCAGAGATCATTCATGAGGCCTTAGAGAAGGTCAGAGTGATTAGGGACAGGTTGGCTACTGCTTACAGTCGGCAGAAGTCATATGCAGATAACAGAAAACGGCCCTTAGAGTTTGATGTTGGTGACTAGGTCTATCTGAAGATATCACCTATAAAGGGGGTGATGAGATTTGGCAGGAAGGGGAAGCTGAGTCTGAGTTATGTTGGGCCATATGAGATCCTACAGCGTGTGGGTGAGGTGGCCTATGAGTTAGCATTGCCTGCGGAGCTAGTTTGAGGTGGATGATTGGGTATATCTAAAATTTTCACCCTTGAAGGGAGTTATAAGGTTCAGTAAGAAGGGGAAACTTAGTGCCCGGTATATTGGACCTTATAGAATATCCAAGCAGATTGGCAATGTAGCTTATGAGTTGGATCTACCACAAGAGTTAGAAACGGTTCATCCGGTATTCCATATTTTTATGTTGGAGAAGTGTATAGGTGATAATTCATTGATAGTACTGTAACAACCCTAAAAATGAATAAGATAAATGCTTAAGGTGTCAAGAATGCTTGCGATTAGACCAAGGCTCACACGAATTGATACGCGTAGAACCAGACCTCAGAACTCTTACTACGGCCAAGCCAACTAACTTGGGGAGTTAGTTGAGCTTGGAAAGGTTGGAACCAACCATGTAGGGCTATCGAAAATGAAGATCTAATCAAAAGAGTCTTTACCGGACTTAAAAGAGGAAATTTTAAGTTTTGAGGGTCCAGGGGTAAAATGGTCTTTTCCAAGCCAAGGTAATATCGTAATTACCCTAAGGAATTAATTAATTAATTAATTAATTTAATTAAAGAACCAATTAGGCTCGGGTTGACCCGAAATGGTCATTTCGCAAGGGTCACTCCACCCGAGTTCGAGCCCCAATGGAAGCAATAAATTGATGATTTAATTGTTGATTAAAATCTGATTTTCATAAGGGCAAAGTGGTCCTTTCACGTATAATTAAATAAATCAGATTTTTGTTTGTTAAGGAGAGTCCTAATTTGACTAAGTCCTTACCTAAGCCTAAACCACTTATCACATTTCACTCTCTCACGTCTATCACATCACTCACACGTTCAAAACTTTCTTGTTCTCTCTGCCAATTAACGTGAAGAACAAAAACTATAACTAAAGTTCTTCACACTTGAAAAACACAAGAAAATTTTAAGAAAAACAAAGTAACCAAAAACGTTAAGGCAAAGAGAAGTTGTCTGTAGAGTGGTGTGTACATTGAGAAGGCTTGGACTGATTTTGGAGAGGGTTTTGGGCAGCAAATTCAATGTTTGAACATCAATTGAAGGTATGGGTTTCTATCTCTTGGTCCCTTTCCCAAGAGACCCCTTAAGATTCAAGATAATCATTCCGAAAACTAGGGTTGTTCCCCCTTTGTATGTCCCTGTCACTAGCTCCAAATGATTTGTAGGTTGGGTTTCTGTTTGCTAGTAGATTTAGGTATGTGTGATGTTTTTGTGTTGAATGTGAATATATTTATATACGTGAAATCACGAAAATGACAACCAATGTGTGATCAAAAAAATGATGTGTGTGTGCACGTTTGGCAGTGAACTTAGTCACTGTTGGGGGTATGAAATGGCATGTTTTATCCTTATATTTTATGTGCAAAAGTTGTACACAACGTGATGTTCATTGTATTGAAATGTGGTTGATTGAATAACAATCTTCTAGCCAAATAAATCTATGAAAGATGCACCTAAAAATGTGTTTAAAGGGTCTATAAACGTACCCTATGAATCAAGCAAAAATATTAATGAATATGAGCTGAAAATGGCTAAAATTTCCAGCATCTTGTAAGTTTAATTTAGGTAAAATGTTGATGAACAAAATTTGGAAATATAAGTAAAAGACAAAGGGGTGAGGTCACTAGGATTCGAATCAGTGACCTCCCCTAGTGGCAAGTGTAGTTCGCGAAATAAGAAAAGAAAAGGGGGCTGGGGGGAATCGAACTCGGGCTGCTGGAAGAGAAAGGAGAGAGTAATTAATTAATTAAATAAATGGGAGGCGTGGGAATCGAACCAACGACCTCCAAGCAGCAAGTGAAAGAAGATAAAATAAAGAAAAGAAAATGTGAGGCGTGGGAATCGAACCCACGACCTCAAGGCTGAAAGGAGAAGGCGAAATAATTAAGAAAAAATAAAGTGAGGCTGTGGGGACTCGATCCCACAACCTCACTGCCAAAGCGCCTAGCCTAGGGAATTTAATTAAAAATAAAATAGGAGGCTGTGGGGGTTCGAACCCACCACCTCACAGCCTCTAGCGAAATTAAAAGCAAAAATAAGGAGGCTGTGGGGGTTCGAACCCACAACCTCCCAATTTCCCAGCGAATATAAGCATAAAATAAAAGAGGATGTGGGGGTTGGATCCCACAACCTCTTGGTTTGGGCGAAAAGGGGCAATGAGATGTTAATGAAAAATAAAAAAAAAGGGTTGTGGGGGTTCGAACCCACAACCCTTCGGCCAAGTTAAGAGGAAAACCAAGTAGAAAACTAGAGATACAATGTTAATGTTGGGGTTCAATTTAGAGTCCCAATATCATGGAGATTAAAAATAAAATCAATGAAAAATGTAAATGTTATCCAAGTGATTCGAACTTGGGTTTTCTTGCCCGAACTTCCGTATTGATACATAAGTCATATGTGAACAAAATATCCAAGAATAATGCCACCTACTTAGATCGAAATCAAGATCTTGGCATATATACAAGATACATAAGTCTTATACTACATAATCTTAGGAATGTATGAATCACTTAACGAATTACGAATGAAGCCTCATGGCTTGTGTGTATAGACTCATAAGTCTAGCATACGTTTTAAAGAAGTGAACCTAAGATGTATGTAATGAAAGGATGTAACCTTAGAAGGGTTAAGTATGAGTGTAAAACACACTAAATGGCCTAGTGCATTGGCATACGATGAAATGATTATTATGTAATGAAATGACGAAACCCTAGAAGGGTTAAGTAAGAGTATGAAACACACAAATGTCCAAGTATATTGGCATATGATGAAATGAACATTCACGTAAAATGGGGTGAGTAATTATGAAGAGTAAATGTGCTAATGTTAATGAATGTGGTGACAACATGATATGAGGCTAATGTAAAAGATGAGAACAATCTCAAATGAGCCTAAGTAAGTGTTACCAAAACGTACTCACCTATGAGAGTGTAAAGTTAATGAAGAGACCAGTCTCTATGAACACTCTAATGAAAGTATTGAGATTAACACACTTAATACTAATGATGAGATGAGAAATCATCTATTGAGCTATGATGTCCTCATACTAGAAGCCAGCTTCCATGACGTATGAGTTGAATGTAATGGAAATTTATACTGAGTACCGAGAATAGCTATGAGCGGTGATGCCTTATTTAGGGAAGGGCGGAGGTTCACGTAACTCTCATGAGATGAGATTGTTCGGCTTGCCGGGTATGGGTTTCGTTATATCTCTTGGTCTTCGAACCTATAATGCCAATATAGGGATCTGGCGGGGTTAAATTCCCATGTACGCTAGCATGTTTTTGGGTCACCTTGGCCGGTGATTCCACCTCTTTTCAGTGTGGGGGAGACACTGGATTTCATGATGCTCACATTATCTATGTCGGTTAAAGTTAAAGTTCCCAATGAATGAATGAGGCTAGCCTCAAATGAAGCACATAATGAAATGAATGATACCAAAGGTGTTAGGACACGATAATCAAGAGGTGAGCTAGACTCAGGTAATGACACTAGGTTATTCTTGATCATTGCACAGCAAACCCGATGAAAGTCTTAAAATACACCCTAGGTATAGCTGGTGTTCACACTGGCCTATGAAGAAAATGAAATGAAGTACGTCTGAACGAATGAAGCAGACTCTGTGTTTGCTAACGAAGACTCCCTAGTTGAGGTCCCATATGTTGATCCCTCATTTTGGAAAGTCTTAATGTCAAGTCCATGATTCCAAGGTCTCATGGCATATGAATGAATGTTATAAAAGATGTTATGTGCTATATGCTATATGATATGTGCTATGTGTAAGATGTTATGTGCTGCGTGCAATATGATAATTATGATGATGCATGTTATTCTCATGGCATGACTTTCCTAATCCAAATTTTGGAAAGCTCCCTGACTTTCCTAATCCAAATTTGGAAGGTTCACTAACTTTCCTAATCTCAATTTGGCAAGTCCATTGACTTGACTTTCCATAATCATGTTGTTAGGAAAGTGCTATCTTTTCTCATGCATATCCTTGGTGTGTGCTTGCATATAACCTGTCACAACCCAAAACCATACCCTAGAAGATAGGGTGCAATTTCGGATTGCGACCGGCGTTGTCGAACTCTCAGAGTTCTAAGACAATACTCATTCATATCATTCATTGCATATACATAGTGAAAATAGTGCGGAATTAAAACTTTTCACAAAACATAATATAGTCTTAAAAATCTCTTTCATATAAAAGTAATAGAAATGCTAAGTCGCAATCTCAGCATTTTAAGACACAAGAGTTCTTTGGGACACGGCCCATACTTCAATTCAAAAATAGAGAGACATAGTCTATTACAATACTTCAAAGAAAACAATAAAAGACATATGCCCTCGAGTCAAATGAGGACATACTTCAACTTCTTCTTGAACGATCTTCTAAGTCCAAGTCTTCACTTCCCAAGCTCTTCACCTACCAAGAACTATAGATAGAAAATAAAGCATGGAATTAGTACAACCACATGTACTAAGTATGGCTATATGTATAAAATCATGAAACGGACTTTATTGGAAATATGCATCTTTTCATTTGGAAATCATAGTTTAAACATAAGAACATCATTTAGCAATTAGGAAACACATAAGATAACCATTAACCAAAATTACCATTTAAAGAACTAACTTTACAGTGAGCTATATTCACTGTACAGTGAATTAATTCACTGTTACAATGAAGCACTTCATCCCTCACTTTAAGTCTTCCTAGCATGTAATTCCCTCACTTAAAGTCATCCTAAGATTCACTTAAGTCACACAAAGAGAGACCGCCCATACACCCTCTCTAGATGTGCCTAAACGACCCTTAAGATTACCTACAATGAGTCACATACATACTTAGAAAACAATATAAACATTTATGTAAGATTTATCTACCAAAGGTGATTTCCAAGGTTCACTTGAGTGAGTGTGGAGCGACCGCCCATACAATCTCTATCATACACACACAAGAGATCCTATAGACTACCTCAAATAGAATCATTCTCACTAAACACACCAACACTTAGATTAGAAGACATTCTCCTTCCAAAGACTATCAAAAGACCTACTTAAGTAAATCGAGAAGATAATGTCCACAGTGCAGTGACCTCTTCAAGATTACCTAAATAGTCCTTAAGACTTCCTAAGGTTTAGATCATGTCAACAAGATTAACCAACTTCCCTAACTAGAGTCATCTTCAAGACTTCCAAAGATAAGACATGAAGAGACCATCCTTTCATGTCCTCCTCACACTTTAGCTAAGGAATGCTTAAGTCACTTTAGATTAGGTACTCATTCCTTTACATAGTTACTAACATAGGTCATTAGTTCATTAGTTCATTAAGACTCATACATCACATAAGACACTCACATAAAGCATCACATAAGACACTCACATAATGGTCTTGGACAAGACCTAGGAACTCCACATAACACCTTCAAAGTCTATTGTGCAATGTCTAGATAGCGTCCCATACCACCACCTAAACCTCATAAACTTACTCTAATGCTAAAAGGTATTCCACATGATGAGAATAGGCAATAACCGACATAGACCATGGTAGCAAGACATGGAATCCAAAGTTCTATCCTACTCCGATGAGGTTGTTCTACTTGCCAATGGTAGAACTTGGACACATCCCATGTAGGCACATGGTTAAGGAATATGAAGGGCGTAATAAGCATTCAGTCTCTTCTTTAACTGAATCCACTTCCCCTTACTCATACTCACTCGGTGCTAGCCTTAGTTCTCATAGATTAATTCACATTAAGGTTCATATAAATAGGTCCCATATCTAGTTCATGACCCCCTTTACATTCACCCTACCAAAGCAAGGTCCACTAGGGCATAACTCACTTTGGCGACAAGAAGCTCATAGCAACTTCCCTAAGGTATGATATGATGCCATTCCAGCCAATCAACCTTAAGTCCATCACTCATCACATGAAGGATACCATTACCGCTAACAACTTCACAATTTATAACCTAGCCACTAAGTTCAAGGCTCCACATAAATGACCCTCTTATCATTAAGGTCTCACCTATATTTATTTATTCAAGACTAAGAGTTATGACACCCTAAATCAAGATATCACATATCCATAATCATATATACATCAAGCAAGAGATACAAGTCAACCAAGACAAGGCATCACATACTTCACTTTTAACACATAATACAAGCCATTCTAGAAACACCTCTAAAACAACCTAACATCTTCAAGTCACCCTATATATCATCATAACATCATTAATATACTCCACATAGACTCATAAAGTCAAGTATGAATAACCAAGACTTAACCTAACACTACACTCATAATGTCAAGTCAAAGTCTAACATGATCACTTAAGGCACATAACTAGAAGAATACATACATGACTATATAACTTCACATGTAGATAGGTAATGTCATCAAACTACACAAATAGCCACATAAATTCAAGTAATTGCCAATAAGGCCATGCTCATAATATAGCATAAAGTAATGCCGACAAGGCCACATCAATTGCAAGTAAAACACATAACACCGCCACCATAAGTGGACCATACCAAACACAATAGAATCAAAGTATAATTAATATCGAATTAAGGAAAACGGGGAAGCATACCTTCATCCCCATATCCACACTTCAACTCAATGCCAAATCAACCAATTCAACATCACAAGGCCCTTACCCATGGCCATGAACAACAATTCAAAGCAATGACCATAAAACTCAATGAATCTACATAAATTCAATCTAGGTTTAACAATCTAAGATCAATTATATATCAATTTTATACAATTCTTATATCATTAGAAAGCCCATAAGAAACTACACAACAATTCATCAACATTAGCTTAATATCAAGTAACCCAATAAGTAGTCAAAACTAGGGTTCATCAATTCACATGGGTTCATAGGTAATAAATTATGTTGAAATCATAAATACAATGTCAATTAGATCATAATTCAATGTTTAGAAATCATTTATGCAAGAACCCATGGTAGAATCCCGAAATTGGACAATTCACTTTAGAAAACTTTGTAAAACATTTTGAGGATTGGGCTCCTTGATGAAACGAGTTTCAAGGATCAAAATCCATACCTCAAGGATGATAATACTTCACTTTGATGAAGAATTTCCACTCAAGAACCCCTCACCAAGCTGCCTCTTCAATGGAGTCTTCAATGGAGGTTTTGGGAATATTTCTAAGAGTTTTGGGTTTTTAATTTGGAAGAATGAAGTCTTTAGGGTGTTAACCACTTATATAGTTAATTAAAATACCCATAAGACCCTTAATAAACCGCCTAAACTCTTATTTGGAAGTGGGGTGAATTTACTAATTCACCCCTGACTTGGAAGAAAAATCTGCATGCAGGGACTTGCTCACGACGACATGCCCGTGACGGGGTGTCACGGGTGAAATTGGGTGTCATGGCCCTTCGTTGCAAGCAACAGTGGCTTGCCAAGGGTCCCCTCTACACCCTTGGACAAGGCACCCATGACGATACCCTTGTGACGGGGCGTCACAGCCACTACTGGCCGTTGACAGCTCCGTCGCCAAGGCTGCCAGGGACTGCCTGCACATCAGTTTTGGGTCCTTCCTCAAGGACCCTTCAATGGTCCTTGGATATAATTTACCGGACGTTTCCAACCCAAATATGATCATATATAAGTCTAACACCTCTCACATGAATTTCATCCACAACGAACACATAAAACTCAACGAAACTCACCTAGACGTACAAGGTCGACTCAAGGCATATCTTTCGAACACCTTGGACGTTCTTGGTCGTTTGACCTCCAAACTTCACAAAACTTTAACCACTGCCTATACATGCTATATTAACTCTATTAAGAACCTCAAAACACCATGAAACAGACATAAACACATAAAACCACATAAGAGACAATTAGGTGACTTAGTCGTCAAACGTCTTAGTCGTCCCTTGACGTTTGACTTCCAACACCTCTAATATTTTAGCTACTGCCTCTATACCACATTTTAAACATATTTAGGACCTTATAACATCAATACCAACATGTTAGGCTCTAGTTAACCTAAGTCGTTTTTGAGGTCTTACAATCTCCCCCACTTGGACAACATTCGTCCTCGAATGACACTTGCCACTCTCCGAACACTTCCAAGATTAGAGACTCAACTAGCAGCACATAACCAAGACATACAACACATATACAAGAGGAAAATATCAACTTCACATAGTTAAGATATTCGCAATACAACAAGAAACTAGAAGATAATTCTATAACTCGTTATGCTACAAAACTCACATGCTTCAATCCAAATAGCAAAAACTCATTTTATATTCAACATCATACTCATATACATCAGTTCTAACCACATTACTACAATTTTAGACCAAAGAATCAAATAGCCATTTTTACAAAATTATTACAGTGAGCAGTTTATAAAGCAACAGTGATTTTAACAACTTTTCCAACAATGAAATTTTTAGGCAATTCTTTATATAGACATGCTAATATACAAGATAACATCATTTAAACACATCATACAACATGCTCAAAGTTTCATAAATCACACAATGCAAGAAGTAAACGAAATTCAATTTCAACCAAAATCCTAAATATCATGCGCATGTAACAACTTCTAAGACTTCTATCCCATCTACAAACCATACTCCCCCACTTAGAAGGAACTCATACTATCAAAATATAAATAAGAACTTACCAACATCATCATCACCATCACCCGGCTTCTCAATTCTAGTCTGGAGTGCATAGAAACGCCTCTTAGTTGGAGCATCTTCCTTCAGAACACTAGGCTCAACCCTCTTGCCCTCCTTCCTAGAAGCAATGTTTGACAATCTCTCACTTTGTGCCCATCCTTTCCACATCCAAAACAACTACCGGTACCCAATAAACACTCACCATAATGTCTCTTACC
Source organism: Solanum sitiens (assembly GCA_016801875.1). Lineage (NCBI taxonomy): Eukaryota > Viridiplantae > Streptophyta > Magnoliopsida > Solanales > Solanaceae > Solanum > Solanum sitiens. Next base: position 475,834 of record JABWTJ010000207.1, on the reverse strand, counting down.
ACAAGTGGCACATAAAGGTTTGTCATTGCTAGAACCACCTCTCTTCTCAAACTTCTTCTTAGGAACACTAGGTCCATCTTGAATTTGAACCCTCTTTTTGAACCTAGGTTGCACTTGGTCACTAGCAACACTCCTTTTCAAGTTCCTTGACATCCTCCTAATTTTAGACTCTTCAATTGATTGTACATACACAATGAGTCTAGCCAAAGTCATATTATCATGCTACAAAGCCGTACGTCATTCCTCCTTCACTAAACCGGCTACACCCGTCACAAAGCAACTCATTTCATCCCTTGAATTAGTCACTACGGAAGGTGCATACCTAGACAAAGTCGAGAATTTCAAAGAGTACTCCTCAATACTCATATTGCCTTGCTTGAGATTTATAAATTCTTCTACCTTCTCTTCCCTCTTATCACGGGGAAAATACTTGCCAAGAAAAGCTTCCTTGAATTCTTCCCACTCAATAGGACCCGACTCCACCGGTCTATTGTCCTTCCATTGAGTGTACCAAATTTGAGACACATCTCTCAATTGATAAGAAGCCAACTCCGCCTTCTCCCTAGATGTAACCCCCATAGCACTCAAAACTTTGTACACACCATCAAGAAATTCTTGGGGATCCTCATTCACCTTAGAGCCAAGAAATATTGGAGGATTCAACCTCACAAAGTCTCTCAACCTAGATGACATAGTGCTCTCCATAGAATTAACCCTAGGTATCATGTTCAAGTTAGCTTGAGCCGTTACGGATTGGGCTAAAGCAAGCAAAGCCTCTCCAATCACCTTATTAGACAATTCCGGCACCTCATCACCTCCTCCTACATTAGGAGCATGATCACCTTGAGGAGGCACTTGATCATCTTGAGCACCTTGCACACCTTGCCCACCTTGAGCACCTTGAGGAACTTGCTCAACTTGGGGAAGAACTTCCTCATTACCCCTTCCCTCTTCCATCCTTCTAGCGGCCATCCTTTTAGTATTCATATCCTAGAAAACAAGGAAACACATTTAGAAGGATACTCATAACATAACTCTACCGCACGAACATAGGAGTAGAAATGAAGGGAAACACTATCATCCTATAGCCTCTCGCCCATAGATGTGTCGCGACTCACACCGATGGTCAAGACTCTACTAGACGTGACTTGATGAAACTTTTTGATACCTAATACTACTTTCACCAACCTATGCTCTGATACCAACTTTGTCACAACCCAAAACCATACCCTATAACATAGGGTGCAATATCGGATTGCGACCGGCGTCGTCGAACTCTCAGAGTTCTAAGACAAGCCTCATTCATATCATTTATTGCATATACATAGTGAAAAGTAGTGCGGAATTAAAACTTTTCACAAAACATAATATAGTCTTTAAAAATCTCTTTCATATAAAAGTAATAGAAATGCTAAGTCTCAATCTCATCATCTGAAGACACAAGAGTACTTTGGGACACGGCCCATACTTCAATACGAAAATAGAAAGACATAGTCTATTACAATACTTCAAAGAAAACAATAAAAGACATATGCCCACGAGTCAATTGAGGACATACTTTAACTTCTTCTTGAGCGATCTTCTAAGTCCAAGTCTTGACTTCACAAGCTCTTCACCTACCAAGAACTATAGATAGAAAATAAAGGATGGAATTAGTACAACCACATGTACTAAGTATGGCTATATGCACAAAATCATAAAAACGGACTTTATTGGAAATATGCATCTTTTCATTTGGAATCATAGTTTAAACATAAGAACATCATTTAGCAATTAGGAAACACATAAGATAACCATTAACCAAAAATACCATTTAAAGAACTCACTTTACAGTGAGCTATATTCACTGTACAGTGAATTAATTCACTGTTACAGTGAAGCACTTCATCCCTCACTTTAAGTCTTCCTAGCATGTAATTCCCTCACTTAAAGTCATCCTAAGATTCACTTAAGTCACACAAAGAGAGACCGCCCATACACCCTCTCTAGATGTGCCTAAACGACCCTTAAGATTACCTACAATGAGTCACATACATACTTAGAAAACAATCATAAACATCTATCTAAGATTTATCTACCAAAGGTGATTTCCAAGGTTCACTTGAGTGAGTGTGGAGCGACCGCCCATACAATCTCTATCACACACACAAGAGATCCTATAGACTACCTCAAATAGAATCATTCTCACTAAACACACCAACACTTAGATTAGAAGACATTCTCCTTCCAAAGACTATCAAAAGACCTACTTAAGTAAATCGAGAAGATAATGTCAATAGTGCAGTGACCTCTTCAAGATTACCTAAATAGTCCTTAAGACTTCCTAAGGTTTAGATCATGTCAACAAGATTAACCAACTTCCCTAACTAGAGTCATCCTCAAGACTTCCAAAGATAAGACATGAAGAGATCATCCTTTCATGTCCTCCTCACACTTTAGCTAAGGAATGCTTAAGTCACTTTAGATTAGGTACTCATTCCTTTACATAGTTACTAACATAGGTCATTAGTTCATTAGTTCATTAAGACTCATACATCACATAAGACACTCACATAAAGCATCACATAAGACACTCACATAATGGTCTTGGACAAGACCTAGGAACTCCACATAACACCTTCAAAGTCTATTGTGCAATGTCTAGATAGCGTCCCATACCACCACCTAAACCTCATAAACTTATCTAATGCTAAAAGTATTCCACATGATGATAATAGGCAATAACCGACATAGACCATGGTAGCAAGACATGGAATCCGAAGTTCTATCCTACTCCGATGAGGTTGTTCTACTTGCCAATGGTAGAACTTGGACACATCCCATGTAGGCACATGGTTAAGGAATATGAAGGGCGTAATAAGCATTCAGTCTCTTCTTTTACTGAATCCACTTCCCCTTACTCATACTCACTCGGTGCTAGCCTTAGTTCTCATAGATTAATTCACATTAAGGTTCATATAAATAGGTCCCATATCTAGTTCATGACCCCCTTTACATTCACCCTACCAAAGCAAGGTCCACTAGGGCATAACTCACTTTGGCGACAAGAAGCTCATAGCGACTTCCCTAAGGTATGATATGATGCCATTCCAGCCAATCAACCTTAAGTCCATCACTCATCACATGAAGGATACCATTACGGCTAACTACTTCACAATTTATAACCTCGCCACTAAGTTCAAGGCTCCACATTAATGACCCTATTATCATTAAGGTCTCACCTATATTTATTTATTCAAGACTAAGAGTTATAACACCCTAAATCAAGATATCACATATCCATAATAATATATACATCAAGCAAGAGATACAAGTCAACCAAGACAAGGCATCACATACTTCACTTTTAACACATAATACAAGTCATTCTAGAAACACCTCTAAAACAACCTAACATCTTCAAGTCACCCTATATATCATCATAACATCATTAATATACTCCATATAGACTCATAAAGTCAAGTATGAATAACCAAGACTTAACCTAACACTACTCTCATAATGTCAAGTCAAAGTCTAACATGATCACTTAAGGCACATAACTAGAAGAATACATACATGACTATATAACTTCACATGTAGATAGGTAATGTCATCAAACTACACAAATATCCACATAACTTCAAGTAATTGCCAATAAGGCCATGCTCATAATATAGCATAAAGTAATGCCGACAAGGCCACATCAATTGCAAGTAAAACACATAACACCGCCACCATAAGTGGACCATACCAAACACAATAGAATCAAAGTATAATTAATATCAAATTCAGGAAAACGGGGAAGCATACCTTCATCCCATATCCACACTTCAATTCAATGTCAAATCAACCAATTCAACATCACAAGGCCCTTACCCATGGCCATGAACAACAATTCAAAGCAATAACCATAAAACTCAATAAATCTACATAAATTCAATCTAGGTTTAACAATCTAAGATCAATTATATATCAATTGAATACAATTCTTATATCATTAGAAAGCCCATAAGAAACTACACAACAATTCATCAACATTAGCTTAATATCAAGTAACCCAATAAGTAGTCAAAACTAGGGTTCATCAATTCACATGGGTTCATAGGTAATTTATGTTGAAATCATCAATACAATGTAAATTAGATCATAATTCAATGTTTAGAAATCATTTATGCAAGAACCCATGGTAGAATCCCGAAATTGGACAACTCACTTTAGAAAACTTTGTAAAACATTTTGAGGATTGGGCTCCTTGATGAAACAAGTTTCAAGGATCAAAAGCCATACCTCAAGGATGATAATACTTAACTTTGATGAAGAATTTCCACTCAAGAACCCCTCACCAAGCTGCCTCTTCAATGGAGTCTTCAATGGAGGTTTTGGGAATATTTCTAAGAGTTTTGGGTTTTCAATTTGGATTAGGGTGTTAACTACTTATATAGTTAATTAAAATACCAATAAGACCCATAATAAACCGCCTAAACTCTTATTTGGAAGTGGGGTGAATTTACTAATTCACCCCTGACTTGGCAGAAAAATCTTCATGCAGGGACTTGCTCACGACGACATGCCCATGACGGGGTATCACGGGTGAAATGGGGCATCATGGCCCTTCGTTGCAAGCAACAGTGGCTTGACAAGGGTCTCCTATACACCCTTGGACAAGGACCCACGATTATACCCTTGATACGGGGCGTCACAGCCACTACTGGTCGTTGACAGCTCCGTCGCCAAGGCAGCCTGGGACTGCCTGCACATCAGTTTTGGGTCCTTCCTCAAGGACCCTTCGATGGTCCTTGGAGATAATTTCCCGGATGTTTCCAACCCAAATATGATGATCAATAAGTTTAACAACTCTCACATGAATTTCATCCACAACGAACACATAAAACTCAATGAAACTCGCCTAGACGTACAAGGTCGACTCAAGGCATATCTTTCGAACACCTTGGACGTTCTTGGTCGTTTGACCTCCAAACTTCACGAAACTTTAACCACTGCCTATACATGCTATAGTAACTCTATTAAGAACTTTAAAACACCATGAAACACACATAAATACATAAAACCACATAAGAGACAATTAGTTGACTTTGTCGTCAAACGTCTTAGTCGTCCCTTGACGTTTGACTTCCAACACCTCTAATATTTTAGCTATTGCCTCTATACCACATTTTAAATATATTTAGGACCTTAGAACATCAATAACAACATGTTAGGCTCTAGTTAACCTATGTCGTTTTTGAGGTCTAACATACCCATACTTTGTACAAGTGTGTACTAACCCTATACAACTCTACAATTTTAGGTGCAGGCATAGGTGGACGCTAGAGCTACACGTTGACGCGGAAGCTATCCGGACGTCGAGCATTCATCCGTACTTGGTAGGCCCTCATGCTTTTGAGGATGCTTCCATTTATATTCTAGCTTAGTTTTAGAGTTGAGCTAGTGGAGCATGTTCCACTAGCGTTTCTTTCCTGTTTTATTCAGACATTGTATTGGTGCCATTTTGGCAAGTACATCTTTATTAATATGTTAGACTATTTCTTTCATTTGATAATCTTGGTATTAGATGGTTGATGGTGAACAATTATGTATTAATGAGAATGTTTAATAAGTAAGTTAAGAAACAAAAAGTTTCAAAGTTTCCGCTAAAATTAACCTAGATGAAGTAAGAATGACGTATGTAGGCTTGTCTGCGACTTCTGAGAGGTCAACGACGCCGGTCTTGTCTGGGGTCTAGATTCCAATCGTGACAAGTACAAACTGAAAATGTTGGGATTAAGGATAGCCTATCCTACAAAGAGATTCCGGTTAAGATTTTAGATTGGCAAGTTTGCAAGTTGAGAAAAAGGAAGTTGCGTCAGTTAAGGTCCTTTGGAGGAACCAATTTTTTGAAAAAGAGACTTGGGAAGCTAAAGAGGATATGAAGAAGAGATATCCACATATCTTTGAATCCGGAGAGTATGCAGATCAAGGTACTAATTCTCTTCTTAGTACTTTATGAACTATGAGTAAGCATGATTGTTATTTGCTTTGGATTGTTAAGTGTTGAATTGATGTTACTGTCCTTAGCATAGTGAAAGAAATCTCATTCGAGGAAGGATGTTACCAAGGTAGAGATATTGTAATATCTCATAACTCGTAATAGCCAAGAATAAGCTAAGAAACTAACATTTGTCATTTTTCGAAAGAATAGGAAAAATCTGGAGAATTTCCTAAGTGTAAAAAGATGAGTTTTGGTCATTTTGTCAAACGGCCATAACTTCTAGCTTAGGATGAGTTAGAGTAAGTTATTTATATGGTTGGAAATCCCTTGGATACATCTTTATAACACCTTCAAGTTTGCACATTTTTTATACGTATGAGGGAGATATGCCTATAAGAAGTTTGGATGTTGGACTGAGGAAGTTCCCAATCTCGATTTTTGTTAGGGTAAAGTTGTCATTTCACCCAACTATTCCCTAATTCATTTTAAAGGTTTATTAGGGGTAAAACTAAGCCTTAAGTCAGTTTTATAAAAGTATTCACGCTTAGGGTTTGGCAGAAAAAAGAAGATAAGAAGAAAAAGGGAAAAAAGTTCAAGGATTCATCAAGAATGCCAAGATCGCCGAGTGGAATTCGTCGGGGTGATCCCTATTAAGGTATATGAGATCTTTTATGTTGGGTTAGTTCACCCACACACCAATTTGTTTCAATTTAGCAATCTATGAGTGGATTTCATGTTAAAAGTTAAGTTCTTGAAGAAACGTTTTGAATTCTTGTTGATTAAATTGTTGGGTTCCATTGTTTGTTAAATTCTTGTTTCTCTGGGTTATTTTTGAGTTGAATTCGATAGTTATGGAGAGTATCAATAGTCAAAGTTGCTTGGTGAAAGAACTAGAACTGCTTTGAGGGAGTGGAAATGAAAAACAAGTGGAAAAACTCGTCAGGCGCAGCGCGCAAATAATTGGCCCCAGTCAACTTAGGCCTGGTGCGGCGCGCCACCATGCGCGAGAACCAAGCCTCAGTCAACTTGGGCTGGCGCGGTGCACCACTAGTGCACCTGGATCGGAGTTTTTGCCCAATTTTCATAATTTAGCCGTCGTAAGTCCTTCTAAGTACATTAACACCTTCTGATGATTCTAATTACTTCAAATGATTTCTGAACACCTAGAAATAACTAAAGAACTTAAATCATCACCTTGAATCCATAATCCATTCAAGGAAAGTTAAGATCAAATTCAAAGATGCTAAGAGTCAAGTTTAAAGTTAAGAAACTAATCCAAAGCATAGTTCCAAAAGGGTTTCAAGGGCCTTATTAAACGTTTTAACTTCGTTTTAAGGTTCAAGTTTCAAGTTAAGTGAAAAGTTAAAGTTGAAGTGTTTTCTTCAAATGAAATATAAGGGAACTAAGTATTCCCTAAGAGTTGATTTAAGATTCAAGTTCAAGTTAATCAAAGAGTAAAGAGATAAGTTCATTTCTCAACAGTTATAAGAGAACTAAGTATTCCATAAAAGTTTATAAATGTTTTCACATTTAAGTTACGAGGAAACTAAGATTTCCCAAAAGAGTTTTTAACAAGAAAAGGGAACATTGATTCCAAAAGGGATTTTTAATGCTAAAGTCAGCAAATTATCTCAACCCAATGAAAGGAAGTTATTTTAAAAGCATTAGCTAAAGTATATTTTGGGAGTAGTATTGAGCATCGATGTGGGGATGAGATTTCATATTAACTCAGGTCTCCATTTAAACCATGTAGCTATCATGGGTATTAATGGGTCATAGTTTTTAGATGATCACGTAAGTTAATCTAGTGGATCCACTAAGTTAAGGAGTCCTATGCGATGATAAAGTATAGGACAGTTCTAGCAGCGTGGGCAACACGTTGTATCACCACTTAGGCTCATAGTGGTGGTTGTGGGTTAGAAATCTCCCAAAGAAACTATATTACTTTTATATATAAGTAAAGTTGAGTTTGTTATTACATTCTTCTAACGAACTAAGTTGTTTTACTGTTTTAGAAAGTTTTTTATATATTGCATGTATATTTGTCTTTATATATTGATTTGAGTATTCATGAGTTGAGTAGAGCCAAGGTAAGTTTCTTCTCATTCCTGCCAAGCTTTATGTTGTTGTTTAGAATTCCAACTCGCATACTCGTACATTCAATGTAGTTATGCCAGTTGGCCTGCATCATCTTATGATGAAGACGTAGGTAACCATGATCAGTATCCAGCGCATCGTTGATCCATTTTGAGCACTTAGAGTCAGTGGTGAGCCTCCTTGCTTTCGGATGATCCTTTTATTTTTTTTAAGTCTTTTTCTTTATTAGAGTGTTGTGGGGTCTGTCCCAACATTCATCTAAGTATTATAGAGGCTTCATAGAGAGATAGATAATTAGTTGAATCTCTTATTTATGTATTTCAGATTTCTTTGTGATGAGACTTAAGTGCCTGTTTGGCCAATATTATTATTTCTTTAAGATTATGTCATGAGACTGTAAGTCTTCCGCTTAGTTAAGTAAGACAGGCCAAGGGTTCGCTCAAGACCAGCAATTGTCACTGGGTGCCCGCCACGTCTAGGAGTAGGCTCGGGGCGTGACAAACACAATTAAACCTTTACTGTTTATGATTCTTATAGTTGTGTTCGTTTCATCCATTAACACCTCCTGGTTTGATGAGTGTATAGAGAATAGGCTTTTGATATAAAATTCTCTTTCAAGCGGCTTACACTTCACACTCACATAGGTGATTTCTAACCGTGTCATCTTATAGATACACTATTTGGTTAAGTCTACTAAACTTAGCAAATAATTAAAAACCTTAAGCTTTACTAACTTATTAACAAGCCTTAAAGTCTTAACCTTGTTCCTGAATATTCTGTTCATCGTGAGAATGGATTGAGTTGATTGATAATGTTGAACCGTCAGTCACAACTTTGTTTTTCTTCTTGAATCTAGCTCTTGGGATCTCCAGTCTGCTAGATAGAGTTACCGCCATGCTGACTTGTCCTAAGACGTAAACCTATTCCCTTAGATGATCTTTCAACTGCCTCTCTCGCGAGGCCTTTTGTTAGTGGATTTGAAACATTATCACTTTACTTCACATAGTCAATTGTGATAATTCCACTAGAGAGCAGTTTTCTTATGATGTTATGTCTCCGTCTTATATGGCTATACTTCTCGTTGTATATGACGATCCCTGCCCTACCATTGATGTTTCACTATCGCAATGTATGCAGATAGGTCCCACTGATTTGGGCCAAAATGGAATATCCTCTAGGAATTTTCTGAGCCATTCAACTTCTTCACCAGCCTTATCTAAAGCAATAAATTCAGATTCCATTATGGAGTGAGTGATACATGTCTGTTTGGACGTTTTCCAAGAGACTGCTCCTCCACCAATTGTAAATACATAACCACTTGTGGATTTTACTTTATTTGACCTGGTGATCCAATTTGCATCACTATATCATTCCATCACAATAAAATATTTATTATAATACAAAACATAGTGTTGTATATGTTTCAGATACCCCAACACACATTTCATTGCCATCCTGTGAGTTTTATTCAGATTACTAGTGAACCGACTCATTTGCTAATAGCACTTGCTATATTTGGTCGCGTACAATTCATAATATATATCAAACTTCCCAACACTCTAGAATATTCCAATTGAGAGTCACTTTCACCTTCAGACTTTTGAAATGTAAAGCTTAAATCAATTTGATTTTCGACAAAATTGACATTCAAGTACTTGAACTTATCCAATACTCTTTCACTATAATGTATTGAGATAATGCTAGTCCCTAAAGAGATTTGAGAATCCTGATCCCTAAGATCAAATTAGAAGCTCTTAAGTCCTTCATATCAAACTTGTTGAATAACATGCGCTTAGTAGCATTTATATCGTCAATATCTTTACTCATTATTAACATGTCATCAACATACAAACAAACAATGACTTCTTGATTCGGAATGTTTTTTATGTAAACACACTTATCACATTCGTTAATCTTGAATCCATTTGCCAACATTGTTTAGTCAAATTTATCATGCCATTGTTTGGTGCTTGCTTGAGCCCATAAAGCGACTTCACAAGTCTGCACACTTTCTCTTCTTTACCAAGAACTACAAACCCTTCGGGCTGTTCCATGTAAATTTCTTCCTCTAACTCTCCATTTAAGAAGGCAGTCTTTACATCCATTTGGTGGATTTTAAGATCATACACTGCCGCTAATGCTATTAACATCCTAATTGATGTTATCCTTATTACTGGAGAGTATGTGTAAAATTAGTCCAGACCTTCCTTTTGTTTTTATCTTTTGACTACAAGTCTAGCCTTACATTTGTCAATTGTGCCATCAACTTTCATTTTCCTTTTAAAGATCCCCTTTGATCTTAATGGTTTATTTCCTGTAGGAAGATCAGCCAACTCCTAGTTATGATTACTTAAATTGATTCGATATCACTACTGACAACTTCTTTCCAATAAGTTAACTTAGATAATGACATAGATGCTTTAAATGTTTGAGTCTCATTTTCAAGCAACAGTGCCACAAATTCTGGTCCAAAATAAGTGGGTTTCCTTTGGCGAGTGTTACGCCTAAGATCCTTGATAGGTAGTGTATTTTCAATTAATTCTTCCCATGGTCATTTAGTTCTTTCACTTGTAGACTCACATTCAATTTTACACGGATAAATATGTTTGAAGAACTCAACGTTATCTGGCTAAATTATCTATTAACATGAATCTATGGATTATCAGATTTGTGAACCAAAAACCCACAGGCCTTACTATTCACATCATATCCAATAAATACACAATCCATCGTTTTTGGGTCCAATTTTCACCCTTTTGGGTAAAGGAAGCTCTACCTTGGCTGAACACCCCCACACTTTGAAATATTTAAAGTTGGGTTTTATTCCTTTCCAAAACTCATATGGAATTGATTTTGTTTTGCTATGGGGTACTTTATTGAGTATCTTATGAGCCGTAAGGATGGCTTTCCCCCAAAGATTTCGCAGTGAACCAGAATTGATCTTTAAGACATTCATCGTTTCCTTTAATGTTCTATTCTTCCTGTCACGACCGGGGAGCACCCCTTAGAAGTAAGATGGCATACTTGACCTCTTGGAGGTCTTATACAAGCCGATAGTTATCATACATCTCATTTTCATAGGTAAATTTAGCGAAAAATTTAAAACTTTCATAGCACATCATATGCTAGAACATCACTTACATTATATATATATATATATATATAATATCATAATACATAGTTTAAGACTCTAAGTCTCTTTGCCATCTTAGACCCAATATCATTAGAGTACATTAAGGACACGACATTTACAACATAAATCATAAGCAAACTAATACAAGACTTTATAGTAAGACATGACATCGGAAATCCTTGAACTTAAGGATTCATTTCTTTGATCTTGGGAATCACATATCAAGCTCCACACTATTAGATACATCCTTTAAACATCCATAACCTACACTTTGTGTAAAAAGGTAAAGAAGAATAGTGTTAGTACAAGAATGCACTAAGTATGACAACCATGCAAAAACATGCATTTAAAAGAGTAATTTTACTTTGAAACCATGAATCATGCCTTTTTCTGAAAACTTCATAAAACTTGATACAATAAGCATCATACAATTCACATCGTTCATTTAGGCATATACAATAGTCATAATATCCCATAAAACCATACATTGAATTTAAGGCATAATTGGCATCACTTTACAGTAAGCTTATTTCATGTTACAGTAAGCTCATTTCCTTTTTACAGTAAACTCTTTTTCCTTCTTAACTCCCCACGTAACCCTCTAGTGATGCTTGGTTCAATGTGTAGATAATGTCCCATTACACTATCCGCACTCAAGCATCACCTTAAGGACACAAGGAAACATGCATATAACCGTCCTTAATCCAACACATGCGTGCATAGAACCATTTCATATATCTAGACATATAACCCACACTTGACTCAATACACTTTATGGACCACATAGAAGAACTCATTACAATGCAACATACAAATTAAGACTTCCAACATAATCATATGAAGACAATAGTCAACATTAACATATTTGGACTTCACTTCATAAAGACATAATTGACCTTACTCATAACCTCGATCTAAGTCTACTGATGCAATGTACATGTGAAGTCCCATAACCTCACATATACTAAGTAAACCTACAAACAGACTACAAGACTTAACATGTACTTCATACATCACCCATAATACTATAGTCAACTACATGCACACCAAATAGGAACTTCATCATATAGTCAATAAGTCAAAAATTATGCATATAAGGTAAGACCACATCATATAGACTCATTAGGACTCATACTATGCATTTCATCACCAAGAGTAGACAACGCTACAATGTCATGCATGAGGACATAAACATAATCATATACATTAAAACACCTTCCTAGAACTCCCCTCAAGAGCTACTTGTGCAATGTATAGGTAAGGTCACATACCCTCACCTACACTAAGCAACTTCCTTTAGGTTATCCTAGTTAGTGTCCTAGCTTTACTTCCACTGCCATTTTACTTTAGGGAAACTATAGCCTTAACCGACATTAAGAACATGGGTGCTGAACATGGAATTTGGTGTTGTAGAGACTTACACCAAGGGAAGGTGCTCTACCTTGCGAAGGTAGAACATCACATCATGCTAGCATATTAGGTGATATCACTTGCTAGATCCTATGGGGGCAAGCATAGTTTATGGAACTTGGAGGTATATATGGAAACCCTATTTATGCCAATTGAGGTAGTGTAGTTATCCACTTATGGAAACCCTAATTATTTGAGGCATTGTCGTTATCTACCTCGTGAGGACTATGGTGAACAATCCTTCCCACATTGGGAAGGGGAACCCCTCATCTAAGTTCACTCTGTGCTAAGCTAATTTCCCTTTATTGAAAAGTCATTATTATCATTAATGTAGGCATAGGAGAGTTAACCGCTCATATGGTTGACTCATAGGTCATAGATAATAGTTCATCAACCTAAATCATGTAAGAAGTCTTTTCACATGGACATAGCATATTCAAGCACCATCTAGTTTAGAGTAACCTTGAGAACACCTTTCAAGAGCCCCTCTATTAACTAGATCATCATACAAGCATCGTAGACATACTTTCATGTGGGTGTGTGTATACATATATGTGAGCAAGCGTTTCACATAAACACCCTTAGACCACACATGTTCATACTTGTACTTTATTCATGCATAAGAGTATAGGTGTAACTATATGAAAAATCCTTTCATATAAACACATTTAGACACTATGTATATTCATACTTCATCATTTCATGTTCATGACATCATAACATATAACACATGTTCATAACATACTCATGCATTCATATTCATGTACATAGATCACAAACCTAGAAACTATCCTATCAAGGCACACATGTGCAATGCATAGAGAAGGTCGTATACCCTTGTCCATTCTAGTACACCTGTCAAGTCATCCTAGTTAGGGAATACATAACATACTTCATGGACATACACATTACATGCATAGTAGTAGACATTAGTGCATATGATAATAACCTTTCATTAGACACAATGAACCTATACTACTTGTAAGCATGCATGAGGTGTAAGTGTGTGTACATTGGTCAACATGATCACATAGTGTCTATAGGAGACAAGACACTCCCACATTGCATCCAAGACTCCTAACCTTAGCTAATCACACCTTCATATATGGGTACATTTGGAAGGTTCATTTAAAACTATCACATCATCAAAGTCAGCACCTATACCTAACCCTAACATAATCATTGACATACTCATAACATTGGCAATACAACCTAGACCATAAACTAGAATGGAAACTAGGCATGAGACTTCACATTGGGCTATCATCATCACCACACATTCATAATACAATTTCCTTCAAGGCCATGATCACATCACATATATATTGGCAATAAGGTAAACACCTCCACCATAAGTGGACCATAGCACAAAATGCCATATAAGGCCAATCATCTACCAATTCTATAAGAAAGTAGAGAAATAAAGCAATCTTACCAATTTCTCACCCTTTGATCATTATTGAACAATACTCCTTTTTCATCAACAATACAATTATAGGGCATTAGCTAAATTCATCTTAACATAAACAAAATCATGCTTCATCTACCCTAGAATTAAGATCACATTATGTGCATTGCATTACCAATCTATAGAGGATAGGAGAGTATAAGTCAATCTTAATAGCTTGATCATATAATTCACCATCACATTACATCATGGGAAGTATATAAAGTACAACAATTATATATGAAATCATTATTCAATCATCATAGAATCAAGGCCAAATCATGTACATTACTTCATCAAACTATAGAAGATAGAGGAGTATAGGTCAACCTTACCAAACCTCCAAGACTTGATCACTCATCAATAATTCACCATCAATTTGAATACAAAATAGTTGCAATAGACAATTCGACATGCTAGAATCTTAATTCACTTAACATAGAATGAAGATCACAATGCCCACAAATAGGCTAAATCGATATTTTGGGTGGAACATGGGTTCATCATGAAATTGGATTAAAATTCACTTTACAAATAGTATATAATCATTAATTCATCTTAAGCATGCTTTTGAAATCAATTTAAAAAAGAACCCATGGCTAGATTAAAGAACATACAATTTGATCATGAATTCTGTTTGAAAAGTTTTAATGGAACTCTTTAGATGGAAGGTTATCTAAAGATAAAGGATCACCATAACTTATTAGATTAATAAAACATGAAAACTTGGTGAATAATCCATGGAAATCCAGTCTACAAGCTGACCTTGAGCTTCATATCCAATGGAGGTTTCTAGAGAGGTTTCCTTTTGGAGGGAAGTCTATTTTTTGAAGAATGAATTGGGAATGGGGTTTTGATCTTAATATTCAACTTAATATACCCATAACCATATATAGTAATTTAGGGACGTGGGGTGAATTTCCCAATTCACCTCTTGCATGGCAGCGTGCATGCTGCAATTGCAGGCAGAACCTACGGAAGCTAGTCGACGGGGCTCGATGCAGTGACGGCCCATCCTGTTGCTCCATCGATGGTGACTAAGTCTGCACATTGGGGGTTCATTATCACACGGATAAGTGTTGAGCTACGCCCCCATCGACGGGGCGTCGATCTAGGCTCGGAGGTAAAAACTTTCAAGGCAGTGTCTAGGCAGCGTTTGAGTCCTTCTTGAGGGCCTTTTGCAGGGCCCTAGGGAGTCGTACCCGGATGTTTCCAACTGAAATTCATTCATTAACATTTTAGTGACATTCCATATCAGTTTTAACCAAAATGAACACGTAAAACATGTCAAGACACATAGGCACGTCTCAAGGGCTAACTTTCGAACGTGTTGGATGTTTGACTTCCAAATGACTTCAAATCAATCATGCATACTGTAAGACACTTATTTAACATATTGTAATACTTTTTAGACTCATTTGAGGCTCTACACACCTTGACTCATTTTGTGGGTCTTGCAATATCTCCCACTTGGGAAAATTTGTCCTCAAATGACACTTGGAGCACTTTAAACACAACAAGGACTTCAATGACCCATAGGGCAGCTCACAGTTCAAAAGATATTCACATCGAAGTAATGGGTCAGCTCACAGTTCAAAAGATATTCACATAGAAGTCAATGCACCAAACTTACAATGAACACCAACTTCAAACCATTTAGCACTCAATGCAACACAAGCAAGAAAAACCTTTATTCACTCACTTTTTTAATGCACCAAACACATAGGTTCTTGTCATGTTCATAAGAGGAACATCTTTCTCCTAATCATAACATGGTCTTTTCATTTTATTTCATTAAGATCTCATTATGCAACCACATTTAAGTGACACTTAGGTAGATTTAACATCACTCAAGAAGAAATTAGGCACTCATACTTCAATGCATATAAACTTGCGTCAAGTAGATCAACAAAGATCCTTATCATTTCGACATAATGCGATGAAGGTCATACTCAACCATACGATGCTTAGTTATGTTTAAGGAGGAATTTCCTTATCCTCAACACACTTCCATATCTCATGAGTTCATACACAAGCAATGCAGAAAGGTCAATTCATTTTTAAATGAGGAGTTCTCAACTTTTAACCAAAGCATGCTCATATTTCCTTCCTAGTGAAGTCAAAATGGTAATCACACCACACACATTACAACAATAGGAAGTCATTTCACATAGTTTCAATTCCTAGCATAACACTAGCTTTAATAAACATGCATCATTTAGGGAAAATCTTACAATTTATAAGCACACACAAGGACACTAGCTAGATATGCCTTCAGTTTTCAAGAGTGAGCTTACATTCATACTTCCCAAATCATAAAAGTCACATAATCTTCAAGAGACTCACCATTTTTCATTTTTAAGGAAACTCAATTTCTCATTAATGTCTTAGAACACCACACATTAAAATGACATCAACATGTTTTTTACCTTATCCATGAAGTTAAATACACAACTAACATATCAAGATGTACAATTAACATGAGAAAACATGAATTTGATCAAAAATCCTTTTAAATGCAAGTTAGAATCTCCAAAACATGCATAACATAATGTCATTTAAGACATACATAACATATGGAGAACATGAAACTCATACTTTTATGCAAGGCTCCTATCATGAACAAGCTTCTAGGAACTCTTTAGTTTCAAGTTCAAGTAAGAATAGAAGGACAAGATAGAAATATCTACAACCTTACTACCCTCATCATCATCCCCCACTTAGGGTAAACTTCTTTAAGAGAAACTTAACTCAATCTCAAGAGGATATTAGCTCTTCAACCTTCTTCATCATCACCTAAAGGTGATTCCTAACCTAAAAATGGTTTACAATAACTCAACATAGGGACATCAAGCGAACATAAAATCTTACCACTTAGGCACACTATCCCCAACTTGTGGTATGCCTAATCACATCATCCCCTTAAACACCAAGGTCAAGGTAAGTCAAAACCAACCTCTCATACTCTTCACTCATGAAGACTAGACATCATTGAGGGTTCTTACTCCTAATCTCACATCAATGAGCCTACTAACTCAAACATCAAGGAATAATACCTCAAACATCATCATTCCTCTAAGTTCAACACCTAAAGGGAATCCATAACATTCGAGTTAGGTCCTACTACCAACCACATAAGGTCTCAACTATAACATGAATACCAAGGGTCAAAAAATCTTAGGGAAAACAATAGAGAAGACTTAGCCAGAAGGCCTATTTCTTTTCATTCAACACTAGTGTAAGGTAACTTCTAGGTCATTCCAACCTACATCATCACCCTACAAGATAAGCACACTACCTTTACTTCTAGGATCAAGTCTATACAAAGGACTCCAATCCATACAAGGTAACTATGAAACATTACACACATAATAAGGCAACATTAAACCATTACACATATACAAAGGGCAATATGCATCTTTACCTATTTACCACACTTCTTCAAAGAATTTCAAGTCTAAACCATATAATAAGACTATCATCATCCATACTCATAAAGTAACTCATTATTCCCTAAAGTAAGCTCAATTAAATTATAACAACCATGAGCAAGTTATAACCATATCATAGCATAAATTTTCATATAACATTGCATTTCACATAGACCTCATATATAGCCATAAATAGCATCATATCAACATATATGAAAGATCACCTTCACACATACTCATCAAACCATAAAACCAAGATAAGCATCAAAACTCACCTTTTATCCCTCAAGCATAGAGATATCATCTCATCCAAGGAATCACATCTAAAAGACCACCAGACAAGAAAACATAAGAGAGAGATCTTATAGAGAGTTAAATTCTATGGCACGACATGAGAATGATGAAGAAGGGAAACTTTGTCGTCCTATAGACTCTCGCTCATAGATATGTCGCGACTCACCACCGCTAAACAATACTCTAGTAGACGTGGCAATATGAGACTTTGGACCCTAAAACCACTTTCATAAACTTCAATCTCTGATACCACGTTTGTCACGACCGGGGAGAACCCCCTAGACGTAACATGGCGTACTTGACCTATTGGAGGTCTTATACAAGCCCATAGTTATCATTCATCGCATGTTCATAGATAAATTTAGTGGAAAATTTAAAACTTTCATAGCACATCATATGCTAGAACATCATTTCCATTATATATAAAATATCATAATACATAGTTTAAGACTCTAAGTCTCTTTGCCATCTTAGACTCAACATCATTAGAGTACATTAAGGACATGACCCTTACAACATAAATTATAAGTAAAATAATACAAGACTTTACAGTAAGACATTACATCGGAAATCCTTGAACTTAAGGATTCCTTTCCTTGAGCTTGGGAATCACATATCAAGCTCCTCACCATTAGATATATCCTTTAAACATCCATAACCTACACTTTTTGTAAAAAGGTAAAGAAGAATTGTGTTAGTACAAGAATGCACTAAGTATGGCAACCATGCAAAAACATGAATTTAAAAGGGTCATTTTACTTTGAAACCATGAATCATGCCTTTTTCTGAAAACATCATAAAACTTGATACAATAAGCATCATAAAATTCACATACTTCATTTAGTCATATACAATAGTCATAATATCCCATAAAACCATACATTGAATTTAAGGCACAATTGGCATCACTTTACAGTAAGCTTATTTCATGTTACAGTAAGCTCATTTCCTTTTTACAGTAAACTCTTTTTCCTTCTTAACTTCTTAACTCCCAAACTAACCCTCTAGTGATGATTGGTTCAATGTGTAGATAATGTCCCATTACACTATCCACACTCAAGCATCACCTTAAGGACACAAGGAAACTTGCATACAACCGTCCTTAATCCAACACATGCATGCATAGAACCATTTCATATATCTAGACATATAACCCACACTCTACTCAATACACTTTATGGACCACATAGAAGAACTCATTACAATACCACATACAAATCAAGACTTCCAACATAATCATATGAAGACAATAGTCAACATTAACATATTTGGACTTCACTTCATAAAGACATAATTGACCTTACTCATAACCTCGATCTAAGTCTACTGATGCAATGTACATGTGAAGTCCCATAACCTCACATATACTAAGTAAACCTACAAAAAGACTACAAGACTTAACATGTACTTCATACATCACCCATAATACTATAGTCAACTACATGCACACCAAATAGGAACTTCATCATATAGTCAATAAGACAAAAATTATGCATATAAGGTAAGACCACATCATATAGACTCATTAGGACTCATACCATGCATTTCATCACCAAGAGTAGACAACACTACAATGTCATGCGTAAGGACATAAACATGATCATATACATTAGAACACCTTCCTACAACTCCCCTAAAGAGCTACTTGTGCAATGCATAGGTAAAGTCTCATACCCTCACCTACACAAAGCAACTTCCCTAAGGTTATCCTAGTTAGGGTCCTAGCTTTACTTCCATTGTCCATTTTACCTTAGGGAAACTATAGCCTTAACCGACACTAAGACCATGGGTGCTAAACATGGAATTTGGTGTTGTAAAACCTTACACCAAGGGAAGGTGCTCTACCTTGCCAAGGTATAACATTAACATCATGCTAGCATAATAGGTGATATCACTTCCTGGATCCTATTGGCCAAGCATAGTTTATGGAACTTGGAGGTTTATATGGAAACCCTCTTTATGCCTATTGAGGAATTGTATTTATCCACTTATGCAAACCCTCTTTATGCCTATTGAGGCATTGTAGTTATCCACCTCATGAGGACTATGATGAACAAGCCTTCCCACATTGGGAAGGGGCACCCCTCATCTAAGTTCACTCGGTGCTAAGCTAAGTTGCCTTTATTGAAAAGTCATTATTATCATACTTTATAAAATGTAGCCTTAGGAGAGTTAACCCTCATATGCTTAGCTCATAGGTCATATATGAGAGTTTATCAACCTAAATTATGTGTGAAGTCCTTTCACATGGACATAGCATATTCAAGCACCATCTAGTTTAGGGTACCATTGAGAACACCTTTCAAGATCCCCTCTGTTGACTAGATCATCATACACGCATCATGGACATACTTTCATGTGGGTGGGTGTATACATATATGTGAGCAAGCCTTTCACATACACATCCTTAGACCATACATGTTCATACTTGTACTTCACTCATGCATAAGAGTATAGGTGTAACTATATGAGCAAGCCTTTCATATACACACATTTAGACACTATCCATATTTATACTTCATCATATCATGTACTTGAAATCATAGCATATAAGACATATTCATAACATACTCATGCATTCATATTCATGTACATAGATCACAAACCTAGAAAGTATCCTATTAAGGCACAGATGTGTAATGCATAGACAAGGTCCCATACCCTTGTCCATTCTAGTACACCTATCAAGTCATCCTAGTTAGAGAATACATAAAATACTTCATTGACATACACATTACATGCATAGTAGTAGACATTAGTGCATATGAGAATAACCTTTCATTAGACACCATGAACATATACTACTTGTAAGCATGCATGAGGTGTAAGTGTGTGTACATTGGTCAACATGATCACATAGTGGCTATCAACAACATATTGAGGCACCCACCCTCTTAGGACCATAATACACTGCCAACTATAGACCACACATCATATAATAGCATAGGAGACAAGGCACTTCCACATAGCATCCAAGACTCCTAACCTTAGCTAATCAAACCTTCATATACGGGTAAATAGGAAAGGGTCATTTACCACTATCACATCATAAAAGGCAGAAACTATACCTAACCCTAACATAATCATTCACATACTCATAGCATTGGCAATACAACTTAGACCATAAACTAGAATGGAAACTAGGCATGAGATTTCACATTAGGTGATCATCATCTCCACATATTCATAATAAAATTGCTTCAAGGACATGATCACATCACATATATATTGACAATAAGTTAAACACCGCCACCATAAGTGGACCATACCACACAATTCCATACAAGGCCAATCATCTAGCAATTCTATAAGAAAGTAGAGGAATAAGTCAATATTATCAATTTCTCACCCTTTGATAATCATTGATCAATACTCCTTTTTCATCAACAATACAATTATAGGAAAGTTTCTAAAAGCATCTTATCATAAACGAATCATGCTTCATCTACCCTATAATTAAGATCACATTATGTGGATTGCATTATCAATCAATAGAGGATAGGAGAGAATAAGTCAATCTTCAAACTTTGATCCACATAGATCAACTTCACATAATTCACCATCACATTACATCATGGGCAGTAGCTAAAGTATAATAATCACATACGAAATCATGATTCAATCATCATAGAATCAAGGCCAAATCATGTACACCACTTCATCAAACTATAGAAGATATAGGAGTATAGGTCAACCTTACCAAACCTCCAAGCCTTGATCATCATTGATCACTCATCAATAATTCACCATCAATTTGAATACAAAATAGTATCAATAGACAATTCAACATTCTAGAATCATAATTCACTTAACATAGAATCAAGATCACTATCACACCCGGAGAGTACACCCCAGATGTGACCGGCGTCGTCCTCCTCTCAGAGGACTCAGACAATCCCTTAGCACTCGTCATAACATGTCATCAGTTAAAATTTGCGAAAAAATTAAAACTTTTACATTCTAATTGAAGTATACTTAGACTTCATACTTAACATTCATAATGACATACGATATTCTAAAAACTTTTCTCACATATATAGAACCATCTAAAGAGTATGAATCTGGACTTAGCCTATAAATAGTAAATATGCCATATAGGCCTTAATACAAAAGAATCCAAAGAAAATAAATGGAAATAGAATATTCTTAAAACTACTAATGTCTTCATAATCTTGAATATAAAAGATAGCATCCACGAAACATGAGGACCTACCAACACTTGGAGAAAGACTTGCAAGCTTCTTCAATCGACCTTCTTAATCATCAATGGCCGAACCCTACATTTGTAGTAATATATGTAATGGGGTTAGTATGCCATATGTACTAAGTATGGGTATATGGACATAACATTTAAGGACATGCACGAAAAGGATCATTTATCATTACTTTGGAAAGCATGCTAAGTCATATGAAATGTCTTCAATGCACATACCATAGAACATGTACATGTTAAGGATTTCATCAACATAAAACATGATCATAATCAAAGACATATTATCATAGAGTCATGTTAACATTTCATATTCAATAGATCATATAAACATAACATACAAAACACTTACCAATGATCACATCCCCAACCTACAAGTGCAATGTTCATGTGAAGCTCCATAACCCCACACGGCCAAGTAGATAAGATAGGAGACCATAAGTAAAGCTTCGCTTCATATAACTTGTAAAATAAGTAGTCATCACCTCATAAAGCAATATAGATCAATGACATGTTCATTAACGTAACCAACTTCATATAAGAGTAACAACATGTATCATAAGCATCATATCTTTCATGTTGTCATATTGCATAGGACCAATCTCCTAGGAATTCCCTTAGAGTCAACTTGTGCAATGTCTAGGTAGAGTTCCATACCCCTAACTATACTAAGTAGACTCTTCAAGTCCCCCTAGTCAACGTCCATTTACTTATCTTTCATTTTACATGAGGGAACATATGCCTTAACCGACATAGACCATGTGAGCAAAACATGGAATCCGGTGTCATAAAATCTCACACCGAAAGAAGGAGGTCTACCAGCCAAAGTAGAACCAAACATGACATAGCTTTCTAGGTGGATCCACTAGCTAGCATCCTATGGTGGCAACATAGTTCAAGAACTAGGAGATGTATTAGAGACCCATAGTTCCACATTACATGGCAGCCTCTATCTCATGAGAGTCATTGTGAAACTACTTTCCAACTAGGTAAGGGAAACCTCTCATATATAGTTCATCGGTGCTTAGCTTAAGTCCCTTTCTTGAATAACCTTTAAGTTGTCTTTTATCATAAACTTATCATAGGTCATAGGAGATTAACTCCTAGTATAAACATGATCATAAACTCTTTAGGACTAGATGACAATTTCCTTTCATCATAACCCTTCGTATGTGATATTAACATAACATAATCACCTTGTGTAAAGCATACAAGAGGATATCATAAACTTGCATTTGCGTATTCTTATCATGATCTCACATTTAGCATGTTCATAGCCCAACATATATTCATAGAAACATCATGCATACTTCATTAACATATTATCATCATTCATAGGCTAACATTAACATCATATAGTAATCACAACTTAAGAAGATTTACCTCTTGCTTCCAAGTATCTTATTCAAGAACTTACGTTCAATTTTCAATAATCATAACAATAACATAGTGAAATACTCAATAGTATAACCAACATCAACTCTTCGAGTCACATACAAGATAAATTCATAAGTCATAGGGTAAGGGAAGAGGGTCATTTAAGAGTTCATTCAAGTCTTAGTCCCAATCCCAACGTTTAGATGTTATTAAATAGTAAGTACAACCCAGTCAAGACCATTATTTAGATAAGAACATGCAACACACGAATTTAAACATTACTAACCATATAATCATCAATTCGTGTGAAATCGTCCATACAAAACCATTACTTTTCATCGAAAATCATAAATCTAGAGTTAGGAAGAAAATCCATTTTGTAGAGTAAAAAACCTAGAATTTGAATTCTTGAAAACCATATTTGAAAGGACATCTTGGGTAAAGGAATCCCAAGAGTGAAAAAAATATACCTTATTGACGAATATTCCATGAAAATTGAATGGAAATCTTGAAGTCTTCGTCTTCTTCCTTAAGCTTTTCTTGTTCTTCAATGGAGTTTGAAAAAGATAGCGTTCTTGAGAGAGATGGGTAATTGCGTTAGAATCTGATTTGTAGCGTTTCAAAAGTGGTCTAAAACTGACATAATATCCATATATAGTCGTCCTATGAATACCCAAAAGACCCTCCACTTAAATGGGTCTTTTTATGAAGTTAAATTACAAAAAACACGACTTTAACGATCTTGGGAAGTGGTTGCGCGTCGCGGGGCCAAATCCCAACATTTTTCTGAAATTTTGAGGTTGAGGAAATGAGGTGTGTTTCAACCTCGCGTCGCGAGGCTGTACCTCACATATTGAGGCAGTACACCTCGTGCGGACCACGCGTCCCGCACTTGTTCCGTTAATTCTGCCCGTTCACAGGATGCTAGGCAGCCTGCTCACCCAAGTTTGGGTCCTCCCCAAGGACCCCTCGGGTGGTCCTTGGGGTATCGTTACCGGACGTTTGGACCCTTTGTACCACATACTACCTATAAAAAGTATTTTTACAAGTTTTGGACTTCATTTGACACCTCTAAACCTTCTCCAAACATAGGGACGTCAACTAGTTCGAATTAGCTAGTTTGCGGACGTCAAGGTCTTTCTTTGTCGTTTTGGCTCTAACCTTTTCTAAATGAACTTATTACATTAATATAGGTCTGGAAACATC
Source organism: Solanum sitiens (assembly GCA_016801875.1). Taxonomy (NCBI): domain Eukaryota; kingdom Viridiplantae; phylum Streptophyta; class Magnoliopsida; order Solanales; family Solanaceae; genus Solanum; species Solanum sitiens. The sequence continues at coordinate 451,258 of JABWTJ010000207.1, read as the reverse complement.
AGTTTAAACATTATTTAATATATTAAGTTCTAGTCTAAGTCATGGCATTTCCGGAGTGTTACAATTACAATGCCCACAAATAGGCTAAATCTGGATTTTGGATGAAACATGGGTTCATCAAGAAATTTGATTGAAATTCACTTTACAATCAGTATATAACCATTAATTCATAATAAGAATGCTTTTGAAATAAATTTGAGAAAGAACCCGTGGCTAGATTGAAGAATATACAATTTGATCATGAATTCTCTTTGAAAAGTTTTGAATGAAATCTTTATATGGAAGGTTATCTAAAGATGAAGGATACCCATACCTTATTAGATGAAGAAAACACGAAAACTTGGTGAATAATCCATCGAAATCTATTCTACAAGCTGACCTTGAGCTTCATCTCCAATGGAGGTTTCTAAAGAGGTTTCTCTTTTGAGGGAAGTATAATTTTTGAAGAATGAATTGGGTATGGGGTTTTGATCTTAATAATCAACTTAATATACCCAAAAATACATAAAATAACCGTCTATAGTAATTTAGGAACGTGGGGTAAATTTCCCATTCACCCCTTGCATAGTAGCGTGCATGCTGCAATTGGAGGCAGCACATACGGAAGCCAGTCGACGGGGAGTCGATGCAGTGACGGCCCATCCAGTTGCTCCGTTGATGGTGACTGAGGCTTCACATTAGCGGATAAGTCTCATAATGCTAATTTTTGAGATACGCCCCCAATCAACGGGGCATCATCTAAGGCACAGGGCATCGATCTAGGCTCGTAGGTAGACACTTTCTTGGCAGTGTCTAGGCAGCCTTTGGGTCCTCCTTTAGGGTCTTTCACGTGGCCCTTGGGGAGTCGTACCCAGACGTTTCCAACGTAAATTCATTCATTAACATGTTAGGGACCTTTCATATCATTTTCAACCAAAACGAACACGTAAAACAATTCAAGGCACAGCAAGACACACATGCACATCTCAAGGGCTAACTTTCGAACGTCTTGGACGTTCTTGGACGTTTGACTTCCGAATGACTTCAAATCAATTATACATATTGTAATACAGTTGTTTAAAATATTTTAATCCTTTTTATACTCATGTGAGGCTCTAGACACTTTAACTCAATTTGGGGGTCTTACACTTCCGTTCAACCAAACCATTTGTTTGTGGTATATCTGGAGCAGTAGTTTGATGAATAATACCATATTCCAAACATATCCCTGCACAAGGAGATTTCTATACTCCACCCCTTTCACTTTGAATCATTTTTATCTTAATATTCAATTGGTTCTGCGCTTCATTTTTGTATTGCTTATATGCATCAGTTGATTCATCCTTACTATTAAGCAAATACACATATCAAAATCGAGCGCAATCGTCAATAAAAGTTATAGAATAATTTTTCCCACCATGAGATGGTGTCGAATTCATATCACATATATCTGTGTAAATTAAGTCTAAAGGTTTTGAATTTCTTTTAACAGACTTGTGAGGATGTTTAACAAACTTACTTTCCAAACAAATTTCACATTTCGATTTATCGCATTTAAATTCAGGCAATACTTCTAAAGTAACAAATTGTCGCAAGGCTTTGTAATTTACATGTCCCAAACAGTCATGCCATAAATTATTTGACTCCAATAAGTAGAATTCTTATTAATACTGTCAACAACCATTACATTCAGTTTTAAGAGGCACTCATTGAGGTAGCCCTTCCCTAAGAACATCTCATTCTTACTTATTACAACTTTGTCACTAACTAGAACACACTTAAACCCGTTCTTAACGAGCAGTGCAAAAGAAACTAAATTCTTCCTAATAGTAGGGACATGCAGAACACTATTCAAAGTCAACATCTTGTTGGATATCATTTTCAACATTACTTTCCCAGTTCCTGCAATCCTTGCTGTTGTTGTGTTTCCCATGAACAAATCTTCATCGAACTCAGCAGGAGTGTACGTTGCAAAGGCTTCTTTGGCAGAGCAACTATGTCGAGTGGAACCTGAGTCGATAAACCACTCCTTGGCAATTCCAACTAAGTTTCACTCCGAGATCATTGAACACAAGTCATCTGCATCTTCCATCTCTTCCACGATGTTTGTTTGACGTTCGTATTTGCCTTTGTCTTTGTCCTTTCTTGGAGCACGACAGTCAGAAGACTTATGACCAGTCTTACCACAATTGTAATAGTTATCCTTGAATTTCTTCTTGGCTTGTTCTGACTTCTGTCCGTTGGGCTTCTTTCTCTTCTTCTCTTTGGTAGGATCTTCTTCAACAATATTAACTCCAATTATCGTTGAACTCTTACAAGACTTCTTTTCGGTGATTTTGTTATCTTCCTCAATCTTGAGCGGAATCACAAGATCTGCAAGCTTCATTTTCTTACGCTTGTGCTTTAGATAATTCTGAAATTCGTTCCACGAAGGAGGTAACTTCTCGATCATTGCAGCCACTTGAAAATCTTCATTTACTACCATATCTTCAGCAATCAGATCATGAAAAATAAGTTGAAGTTCCTGCAATTGTCATCCAACAATTTTACTATGTACCATTTTATAGTCTAAAAACTTTGCGACCACAAAAGTTTTCAAGCATGCATCTTCTGTCTTATATTTCTTCTCAATTGCATCCCGAAACTCTTTCAAAGTTGTCATTGCACTATATATATTATATAAATCATCCTCTAAAGCACTCAGAATGTAGCCCTTACATAGGAAGTCTTCTTGTTTCCATGCTTCAATCATCATGAATTTTCTCTGTCTGGCATTTTAGCAACAGGCACTGGAGTTTCTTCGTTGGTAAATTTCTACAGACCAAGAGTCGTAAGCCATAAAAATACCCGTTACTGCTATTCTTTGAAATTCACTAGAGAATTTACCCGGTTTCTTAGGTCGTGTTACAACAGTTCGGGTTGGTGCAGCAACAACCACTATAACATTGTTTTTTGTCATTTCTGATAAACAAAAATCGATACAGTGTTAGTAAGCAATAACTTAAAATTGCAGACTTAAAGGAGTATAAAACCATGAAGGTCTTTGTCTCCACCAGAAATATAGTTAAAAATAAAATATAATTTTCTTAAGATTGTTATCAATGTGTGTTTAAAAAAATAGAATTAATGATTCCAAAAAAACTTTGCACAAACACGAAGTTCCAAAGTTTAAAGAACCTATAATAATGATGAACAAAAATTAATTTAAAAAACTAAAATCTATAAATGTACAATAATCTGGAAAATTAGAACATAAGAAGATCAAGCGCACTAAATGGACAGTGTCCCCTTAAGGAAATTATTCCCTTCTAGTATCAGAGGTTTGATTTGGAATATGTCCTCCCAGGATAGAATTATCTCAATCACCAGCATATTGATACCAAAAACTCTTGTGTTAGCAAACCACTCAACAGCAATAAAGTACATGAAGAAATTTTTGTGCAGAAGAAGAAGAAGTTAGAAAAATACTGAAGAATGAATGGTATTTATAGGCAAGAGGAACTGGTTCTGATTGCAACCTTTCAGAATCAACACGACCATTCATAAAAGTTACAATCTTTCAAACGGTCATGGTTGTTCATGAAAGTTGCAACATTTCAGAACAGTCACTTCCAGCGGCGGGAAATTCAAATAAAATGGGAAACAATTAAAATAAAAGCCGAAGCCGAGCGAGTGAACGACGTCGAAAGCGCGAGGGTCGTCCCTCATTCCAACCCTTTTAACAATTAATAGGAGTGTTTTTATATTTAAACTCTCCTATTTTTCTTTCCACCACCGATGAGGGACAAGTCCTTTTCACTAAAGCATAAGAGGACTTTTCAAATTCCCAACTTTCGATGTTCCTCTCTTTTCATATTCCCCCCATTCCCCATTAACTATTGCTACATACCCAACAAATGTAATCTTTGCCACATTTTGTCACAATTACTCGTCTGATCAACTCGTCTTATTACTATTTATGCAAAACAATATAATCACTACTGTCCACATAAAAAGAAGAGGCTATAAACATGATGATCTTCATGATAAGCTTAATTCATTTTCACTGGTCACTGTCTGAACTCACTAAACGTTTCAAGCCCACCTATATCCCAAATCTTCATCATAAGAAGATTCAATTTACATACAAACGTGGCCTCCAGACAATGTCACCATATCTTTTTTTAGAGAATCCTATGTTGTAAAAGACGTGCCTCAAGTGTGGAGGACCTAAAGGGCATTAGTGAACAAAGTAAGTAATATGCAACATCCAAAGCATATGTTTCAAATACAGAACACTAATTAACTTGTAGAGCACTCTCGGAAATTACTCCAATGTAGCTAGTAGCCGGATTAGCAATATTTACAATTTTAACCAAGTTCAGTTCAATTCCATTGTTCATAGCATGAAATATCTCCAAAAAAGTGGAGTATATATTACTTGCCTTTACAAAATTTTCTTCCATACACAACATTGTGCAAGAACATTGATGTGGATAATTGAAGCAAACTTCATAGGTGAAGCTCTAGTTGACATGCATTGAAATCATTCTTTAAATAAGCTAACGAATTTTAGTTTATTTTTATCCGTTATCTCATGGATTTTTCCCTACAAAAGAATGAGAATATCTTCCCCTTGTCAATTGTGATACTTAGTAGAGTAAGATACTTGTTCCATCAGAATAATTATAACTTTCTCTCACACACTCACACATAAGGAGTAAAAGTACAATTCCAGCGGAGACTAAAGATAATTTAAGATTAGACTTTCATAAAATACTTATCGAAACATCATGTGTGGTTTCTCTTCTACTGTATTCTCTTTGTGGGTGATAGACCGACTATCCTTGAATACTAACACAAACTTAAAGTAAGTAAATATTAATTTGGAATGGAAGTAGTAAAGCAATTCAAAGGTTGAAACCTCAAATCAAAATTAAGAGGTATATATTAATTGAAGAACTATTATACCTGCTGAATTGCATATTTGTTGGTTTTCTATAACTGGACGGAGTGTCTAGAAATCATGATCAAGCAATCGATCTAAACCCAATTCTTCAACCACTCAAAGAACTCTCAAATCAAATATCAATTTCAAGCATTTAATGGTAGTAATTATAGAAGAGTTGGTTAAGAAAGTGTGAGAATCATTTTGAACAGTTTGACACACCAGAACAGGAAAATAATCAGTTATGCCCCTATACATTTGGAGAAAAAGGTAGATATATGGTTTTTAGTATATAGTTTCTCATTGGAGAAGGCTGACTTTACAGAGTTTCTCCACCAAAGTGTGTAAATAACACGCCTCAGGACATCTTGGATGAGTTAAATAAAATTAAGCAAATGAAACCCATGCATTATGATGCAAGTTCATTGGTAACATGCCAACAAAAAATAGCTTTTAGCAGCAATAAGCACATTAACAAAAAGTGCTAATGTCTTTATCAGGATCAGTATTCTGGACATTAAATGTGCGTTAATTACCTCTAAATAACATATTAGTTGCAATTAAGTTATTACCATTAATTACTACTTAAGATCATTTTGGTGTAGTTTAGAATTTGCAAAACTAACAGGAAAGATGTGACACTATTCCCAATATACACAAAGTTTCAAGTGTCCAGGCATGGATACAATCATACAGAGGAAGTTTTAGATAGTTAAATGATAACTATGATAGACGAAACAAAATTTTACCGAGAGAAAGTATAAGTGGGTAGAGAGAGTTCTGCCAAAGCGATGTTTAAAATGTTTTACGTAGCTTGTGTACCTTCATGTGTAGTAAAGTATTATTAACCAAGTTAAGCTTTGTAAATCATCATACCTAGATAGTGTGTAAAGATTTTGGATAACATGATGCACAACTTCTAAGGAAGAAAGGGAGAATTGATGGTATTTGTAAAGGTACGATACTTGTGTCTAACTCAATCCAAAAAGCTAGCTCATGAGGGGAGGATTACTCAAGACCAAATAAGGATAACACCAGTCCATTTACTAATCAATGTGGGGGTTTTACCCACTCTAACACCCCTCCCCCTTCAGGATCAGACCTGACTAAAGCATGAAGTGAGAACCCAAACGGAGATAGACCTGGCTCTCATACCATGTAATTATATGGAAGAAGACTATTTATTCCAACAGTATGCAATGTATCTATACAATAGATTGTGTGTTAACTTAGAAATGAAATAAAATATGATTCTTACAAATTTGCTTATTCCTATAAATCTGATATTTAAAAAGGCTATGTACTTTACTAGGAATGAAGTCTATATACATTCTATAATACTCCCTTTCAAATTGGAGAATATATATGGATCATGTTCAACTTGTAACAAAGATGATCATCAATGCAATGCCTTTGTGAGCAAATTTGCTATTTGCTCTCATGTCTTCACATAGTAAGTGGAAATCAAGTTCTTCTCAATTTTCTCATGAATAAAATGAAAATCAACCTCAATATGTTTAGTTATTTCATGATGCACCAGATTTGAGGAAATATGAATAGTGGCTTGATTATTGCACAAACTTTTATTGGTGTGTGATACTTTGGGCCAATTACCATTAAAAGATGATGTATCCACATAATCTCATAGGTATACTATGAAGTAGATATATACCTCAATTTTGCACTGGATCGAGATATACTAATTTTCTTCTTACTCCTCCATGAAACTAGGTTTCCGCCAACAAAGATGCAATAGCATGTAGTCATATCATAACCAAAAAGTTGAGGTCATGATGTTTGAGCACGAGTTGACTGTGTTGAATGCGGTCAACTTCAGCAAAATTACCTCCCTAACTTATTAAGGTTTGTGAAAAGACCCTCTGAATTCATTTGGGACCCGATAAAAATAAACCAAGTATTCTACCTCCTAATAAATTCGATATTTCTAAATAAATGGAATCAATAGATTTCTTTTAAAAGTTTGTTTCGACAAAAGTACCCTCCTAGACCTCTCTTTAGTCCTTAAGCTCAACTTCTCATCTAAACACCCAACTCTTAACCTAAGGCCTCGAAAACCTTACCAACCACCCTACTTGCACAAACTCTACGTTTCAGATGCAATTAAACTGATGGAATTCCCATCTAATACTCAGAACCCAAAATGTTTACCGAATTCAACCCTATCAACAATGAAAATATCTTCACCTTGTCAATTTTGATATTGAGTAGAGTAAGCTACTTGTTCCGATAAATAACATGGAATCTACTATACTTGTTGGTAATGTGCCATAGAGGGTTCTTTTATCAAACAAGTCAATATTTTTTGTGGAATGTGAGGTGTTTGGAAGAACATGTTATGTTCGAGATGTTCGACAATCTATTTCCAAGTTAGATCCCAAGGCTTTAAAGTGTATATTTATATTATTCCCATATCTAGAAAGGATATCAGAATTATTCTATATAACTTGACAGATATCTTGTCACGACCTGAACCTACACCCTAGATGTGGCTGACACTCGAGAACCATTATTGGCCCTCAAGCGAACCCTCATTCTAGTTTACTACAAGTGGAAGACTAATTCAAGAATACATAAGTATCAAGTCAAAAGAAACATTTATAAACAACTTATTGCATTTTCAAATTTGTTGAATATACAGAGTATGAAAATAAAATATCTCAAAATGAAAGACTCTCCAAAACTATCTATTTATGAAGCCTCTACAATACAAATATACTTTTAACTTCATTTGGGAGATTCTCAAATCGGCAACCATCACTATGAGTTATGTGATGATACAATGTCTCGCCCATGCTGCAAAAAATGTCTTATAACTTGCCGGGGTATAGAATACCTCAACTGAGTGGATCTAGTAAACTCTGCTCGAAGGCACTTAGGATTCATATATAAAATATGATTATGTACTCATATATAATGTAAGATGTCTGAGGTAATCCATATATCAGTGCTCAATACTAATCCCAATAATATATATACTCATGCTTAATGTATTAAAACACACCCCTCCTCTATTCTGAGATAATTACTCAAACAATCCTCTTAAAAGAGGTAACTACTCTGAAAATATATCTGAACTCATTAACTCATTTAGAAATCAAAGTTTCTCTTTTCTCAATGTAAAAATGATACCTTTGGGAATATTTAGTTCCGTTATACTCTTACTCAATTAATATTTGGAAACTCTTTCTCAAAAATATATCAAAGTCATATTGTAATATGATCATTGATGACACGTAAACTCATACTACATAAACATTTATGGCATATCTAAATAACATACTGCTTAAACATTGATGGCATTCTCGACTCTCACACAGACCATGTATTAAAAGCTCTTTCTCAGAACTCATCTTTACTTCCTCAAAAACTAAGTTTAAAACTCAAGTATTGGCTTGAAAAATCTTCTCAAGATTTACAAGTAAAAATAGGATTCGTGATTAATTTATAAACATGAAAAAATTGACTCAAGGATCTCGAGAACAATATAGAAACATAATACTCAGAACTCAATGACTCAAGAACTCAGAACTCAACGATACTTCTAATCTCAAAAATACTCAATTCATAGGGTTCATGTTGAAATATAGACATGAACGAATCTACTCGAGAATATTAATGCATAAAATATAGCAATTCAATAATTAGGAAGAGAATTTCAAATAACTCAGGAACTCTAGAACTCAAAATCAACTCATCTCAAGAATACTCAAATCTAGGGATAGAAACCTAGGTTACTCTTTTACTAATTTGAAAGTAGATGGAGCGCGTGAGGATGAACTAGTCCAATACTATGATAATCTTACATACATGTAAGAACAAGGTTCCTAAATAATATTGAATAAGAACATGATTAGAAGCCTTGAAACCCTAACTTGAAGGAGAACAATCAAGAAAATCTTTCTTGAGATTTTTGAATTAGTTTTTTGAGATTACTAGGAAAAGAATTATGATTTTCATTAGTGATTCATAATTGTTTGAAGAATTTGAGTTGGAAAGAATGAAATTCATGGAGAAAAACTTACCTTGAAGAAGAATGTTGAATGAAGTCTTCTACTTTGATTTTCCTTAGGACTTTGCCTTAGAGTTTGAGAGAGAAAATAATGACGAATAAAGAGATTAACATCTGATTGTTTTGGATATTTATTTAGTCAAGAAATTCGTTTAGGTTTTTTTAGAGGCAAAAAGACAAAAATTACCCTTTTTAATGTTTTTCCATCAGCTGATTCATCACTGCACTATATCAGGTTACTAATATGGTCATAACTTTTTACTAGAAATTTGGATTGACGCAAAATTGGTGGAGGTTGAAAGAATTTTCAAATACATTTAATTTGATAGGTTATGGGCCAGGTAAATCTTTATATTCTAAGAGTTATGTTCATTTGAAGTTGACCCAAAGAGAATCTTACATCAAAACTTAACAGAAAAAGAATGTTTAAACTCTACTTTGTGTTATAATTTTTTAGTGACCTTAATTGATATTCAAAATCATTCCCTCAAATATATGAGAATTTTAAGAATAACCCAATAAGACCTTATATGAAAATAAAGAATAGTTCGGCCTTAACTTAGAAATTTTTGGGGTGTTACATATCTTGCGCCAACTGATAGGGTATTTTCATATACTATACCCTTTTTCTATTCAACTCTCATTTCTACAAGTGAGAAGAAGGAATATGAGTGGTTAGTCTATCAAGTTCTTTGTTTTGTTAAAAACTAATCAGATAATATGGCTATCCCATCTCCCAATTTCTCTATTGAGCAGGAATCGACTATTGTGCCTTCAACAACTCAAGTAAGACCACAAATTGTTCATGTTTAATTAATGAAGTGAGAGACTAATGAAACATGGTAATCACCAATTACTTCATCATCAGATTTTGATCTCTCTATTTCTCTTCACAAATGTACGCACACTTGTAAATCCACATATTCCATTACTAACTTTGATTTCTATGACTATTTATCCTTGTCGTCTAGATCCTTGACTATTTATCTAGGTTCTATGTTTGTACCTAAAATAGTGAGGGAGGCTCTGAATCATCCTAGAGGGTATGGTGCAATGCTTAAGGAAATACACGGCTTAGAGGAAAACCTCACATAGTATATGGGTGTTCACTATTAAATTTAATATTGATGGTTCAATGGCAAGACTTAAGGCTAGGCTTGTGGCTAAAGGGTATGCTCAGACGTATGGAGTTAATTATTCTGACAGCTTTTCTTTGGTTGCTAAAAATTTTCCAATGTATTATTGATTTCTGTAGTTTCTTTAAAGAATTGTCCTTCATATCAATTGGATATCAAGAATTCTTCCCTTTATGGTGATCTTCAAGAGGAAGTATATATGGAGAACCTATCTGGTTTTCTTTCTTATGGGGAGTATGGGAAAGTTTGTCATTTGAATAAGTCTTTGTATATCTTGAAACACAATCCTCGGGCTTGGTTTGGCAAGTATATTGAGGTATCTCAAGAGTTTTTGTTGAAAATGAGCAAATGTGCTAACTAAGTTTTCTATCGGTAATCAACAACCGGTCGTAGCCTTCTTGTTGTATACGTTAATGAGATTCTTATCACATGAAGTAATTATACAGGGATCTTTTTCATTAAGTCTTTCATGCATGGTCTATTTTATAAGACATACTTAGGTTAGTTAATTTACTTTTGTCACACACCGAGGCTACCCACAGGACATAAACAAGGTACCTAGGATCACGGGTGTCCCCAAGCTAACCCTAAACTAGAATATCATAGCATACTAGATAAAGTGAAATGAGAAGTACAGTGCGGAATCTTAAAACAGGATGTAAATTGAAATGGAGAATACAAGTACTATCTGAATATACACAACTATGAGTTTTAATGACAAATGAAAGATCAAACTCCAAGATAAAACTGAATCAAACTATGTCTGAAATAAGCCTCTAACTGACTAGAGATGCTGGGACATGCCCCAACTAACTCTAGAAAAACTTAAATGAAAAAGACTGAAAATGAAAGAATACATGTTTATCGTACTCGAAGAATGAGGACCCACCACTGGTACTATTGAAATTGATATCGGGAACCGATCTACACGTTATCTAAATGATGAGGACCTGAACCTACATCACGAAAAGATGTAGCACAGAATATGCGTCGGTGCTTGAAAGGTACTTTGCATGCAGTATAGGATAAAGCTGAACAATATATACATAACTAAACAAGGCAAGCTAAACATTCATATAATCTGAACATGATAAAGATACTGAGATAAACTTAAAATGACTAAACTGAATGCAATGACAAAGTCCATAACATATTGAGACTAAATACTAAATACAACCGATAACCTAGTCAATGCTCTAGAATCTAACAGTTGGAGATACTATTAACCGTCATAAAATCATGTGATCTAAACGTGGAGGCTGGTGTATACGCCCCATCGAGACGACCCGATATACCTTGCTAGGGGTTTAAAGGAATGACTAGTGTGATCACTAAATATGATGCCCGTAGAGGGGACTTAACCTATAGGGGCACATAGTTTGGGGAATGTGAGGGTGACTGACCCCAATCCACTCGATACTAAGCCTACTCCCAACTAGAATGTATACAATACAATATAATTGAACATAAATGGATAGCTTGAGATTCTGACATGCTAACTGAAATGAAACATTTAGTACTGATAATGAAACATTTGTAAATTGATGCATGTATTTCTATATAAACTGATATAGAAAGTGTAACTCATGAACTAAACGAATTTAAACAATTAGGGTTCTTAATTACATGAAAGAGTTAAGCAACATAGTTATGAAAATATAATATTCTGATTTGGATTAATCGAACAACTAAATCACAACAATAACCTGAAGTTAAGTCTAAACATAATGACGGGAATCAAGAATCTAACTACATTCTGGGACCTAATGGGGGAAAGGAACCCCCTAGTGAAATATCACATACCCGGTGATGAATTCCACGGAGAAATATTTTGATTTCATGACTGGAATTGAGGGGAACTTGTTGCGTTCTTGGAGATGGTTTGGTCGATCTTTTCTCTCTTCATTTGCTTGGTTTGATAAATATTTGGGAGAACGAATTGGTTAGGGTAAGGTATGATGTTACTTAGATAAAACTGACAAAAACAACGTAGTTTAGGGGTTAAACGCCATCGTTTAGGTGTTCAACACAAAGTGGAAAAGACAAAATGACCCATGACTTAAGACTGTCGAGGCCAATCAATGGACCTTGTCCACGGATCGTGGTTCCACCTATGGTCCATCCTGGTCAGCTGTTATTCGACTTTAGGGGATGGGTTCTGAAGAGTTCGAATCATTGACCTGGTCCATGTCCGTGGTCCAACCTACGGTCCGTAGGACCTTGAGTGGTTGTGGACTTAAACAAATTTTCTTGTGGTTCTAGAGTTTGAACCACGGACCGTGATCCCACCTGTGGTCCGTAGGTCCTGGCGTGGTTTTGGACTTAGCTGAATTTTCTTGGGGTTTTGGGGAGTCTGAACCATAGATCATAGTCCCACCTACGATCCGTACGTGGCCACTGTTGAGGGCACCTTCTCTTCTGGATATCTGCACTTTTGTCCTTTTGGAATCAGAGGTGTTACATTATCTCCCCCTTTGGAACATTCGTCCTCAAATGAAGAGTAAACTAGATGAAAATGGAGGAAAAGAGATGAAATCCCTACTACTAGGTATTAGAAACTAAATTTGTCTGAACTAAGTCCCAAGAACATGCAAATACGCTAAAAATGCAAGACTAGCTGAAGGAAGAAAAATACAAAGACTGAATTTATACATGAGTAACTGAAGGTCTGCGGAGGAACTATTACCTCAAGCTCGAATGGAATAGGAAGTAAAGAGATGAGGATACATGGCCTTCATGGCTGCTTCTAATTCTCAAATAGGTCCCTTTACGGAATGACTCCTCCACTAAACCTTAACTAAAGCAACTTCTTTGTTTCTCAATCGTCAAACCTGTCGATCAAGAATCTCATCTAATACCTCTTCATATATGAGTCAATACTACACATCCACATTCTCTAATGGTATTATGTATGTTGGATCACCCACATATTTCTTCATCAAGGAAATGTGTATAGACTGCTGCTAGTTTTAGTGGCAACTCTAACTCATAAGCCACGTTCCTAACCCTTTTCAAGATCTTGTAAGGACCTACATATATGAGACTAAGCTTCCCTATCTTTCCAAATCTCATCACCCCCCAATCATAGGTGACACTTTCAGGAAAACCCGATCATCAATCCCAAACTCTAAGTCCCTTATCCTTACATCTGCATAGAATTTATGGCAACTCTGGGTTGTCTTAAGTTTATCTCTGATGAGCTAAACTTTTTCCATAGCATCATGAATCAGATCTGGCCCTATAAAGGTTGTTTCGCCTACTTCATACTAACAAACTGGAGATATATACGTACACCCATATATTGCCTCATAAGGGGTCATCTGAATACTGGAATGGTAGCTATTATTGTAGGCGAACTCTATAAGATGAAGGTAATCATCCCAATGACCCTTGAAGTCGATCATATAATCTCTCCACATGTCCTCTAAGGTATCATTGGTACGCTTTGCCTGACCATCCGGTTGTGGATGAAATGTGGTGTTGAGGTTAACCTGAGTACCAAGGCCTTTCTAAAATGACTTCTAGAAATGAGAGATAATTAGGGACCTCTATGTGAGATGATAGACAAGAGAATCCCTTGCAACTTGACTATGTCATTAATGTAAAGTTTGGCGTAGTCCTCCACCAATTTTGTAGTCTTAACAGCCAAAAAGTGAGAAGACATAGTAAATCTGTCAAGTATCACCCAGATGGAGTCATGTTATCTCGAGTACGAGGTAAACATGTAACGAAGTCAATGTTTATCACTTTCCACTTCTATGTAGGAATTTTAATCTCCTCAGTCATACTCCCTGGTTTTAGATGTTCTACATTCACCGGTTGACAATTTGGGAACTTAGCTACAAAATCTGCTATATCTCTTTTTATGTCATTCCACCAAAAGACTTCCCGTAAATCATGGTACGTCTTGGTGGCGCCTGGATGAATAGAATACCTGGAGTTATGGGCTTCTGTAAGGATCTGTTGTGTGAACTCACCCACCTTAGGGACACATAAACGACCCTGGTAACAAAGTACACCATCTCCCCCTCGGGAGAAAACCTCAACATTCTGCTGATGAAATGCACCCTATAATTGATGAAGTATAGGATCACTATCTTGTTGTTCCTTAATCTCTGCGATCAATGAAGATTCTGACCTATTCTAAACTGTTACACCACCATTTGATATGCTCGTAAGGCAAACGTATAAGCGAGAAATCTGATGAATATATTTTACTAGTTCTTTCCTTTCTTCCTCAACATGTGCTCCACAATACCCATTGATAGTCTTCTAAGAGCACTAACTACTACAGTGGCCTTTCTAGGATGGTAAAGCACATTTATATCATAGTCTTTGAGGAACTCAAGCTATCTCCTCTGGCAAAGATTCAACTCTTTCTGGGTGAACACATACTGAAGGCTTTTATGGTCTGTGAACACATATACGTGAACACCATATAAGTAATGTCTCCAAATCTTTAAGGAAAATACTACAACTTTAAGCTCGAGGTCATGAGTCGGATAGTTCTTCTCATGCACCTTAAGTTGTCTAGGAGCATAAGCTAAAACCTTAACTCACTATATCAACATACAAATTAGGTCGAGACACTAGACGCATCACCATAGATCACAAAACTGTCTAACCTCTATGGTAGAGTCAAAACAAGAGTTATAGTTAACCTACTTTTCAGTTCTGAGTATCTCTTTTCACAATTATCTGACCATCGAAACTTATCCCTTTTCTAAGTCAACTAAGTTAATGGATAAGTTATGGATGAAAATCTTTCCACGAACCTTCTAGAATAACTGGCTAAATCGAAGAAACTTCTAATATCTATACGAGAGGTAGAGTCTGGGCCATTGTATCCCTACCTCTATTTTTTGAGAATCCACTCGGATCAATTCGCTAGACACAATATGCCCAAGGAAAGAAACTGGTTGCAACAAATACTCACATTTAGATTAGCAAATAACTTGTAATAGTTGAGAGTTTGCAGGACAACCCTCAAATAATCAATAATCAATACAGACGATAATGAACAAGTCCAAATACTGCTTGAACACCATGTTCATCAAGTCCATGAAAGTTGTAGAAGCATTGGTTAGACAAATGATATAACTACAAATTCATAATGACCATACTGAATTTTAAAGGTTGTTTTGGGATGTCACTCTCTATGAATCTGAGCTGATGATAACCGGATCTGAGGTCTATCTTCAAGAAATGACTAGCAACGTGAAGTTGGCTGAACAAATCATCAATCCTTGGGATAGGGTACTTATTATTGATTGTGATATTATTCAAATGCCGATAGTCAATGCACATCCTGAGAGAACCATCTTTCTTTTTCACAAAGAACACTAGTGCACCCCATGGGGAAAATGTTGGGTTTGATGAAGCCCTTATATTGAAGGTATTTCAACTACTCATTCAATTCCTTAAGCTCAGTTGGAGGCATTTTGTAAAGAGGGATAGAAATAGGCTGGCTATTTTTAAGGAGATCAATTCCAAAGTTGATTTCTTTTTCGGGAGGAACTTTGGGAGATCGTCTAGAAACACGTCTGGAATTCATTAACTACATACACTGACTCAAGAATTGGGGCTTCGGAGTTATAATCCTTAACCCAAACAAAGACGATACATATACTCCTTAGAAATCATCTTTCTGGACTTAATCTAAGTAATGAATTAACCCATATACACTGAGCTACTATCCTTCCATTCTAAGATTAGTTCTCTTGGAAATTGAAAACGAACGATCCTAGTTTACAATCGACTAAGGCATAACATAAATGTAACCAATCCATCCATAGAATGCTATCAAAGTCTACCATTTCTAACTCTACAAGATCTGCTGAAATGACTTTCAAGGAGACCGTGACAGGGCAATTTCTGCATACATGTCTAGGTATAACTAGGTCACCAACTGGAGTAGAGACTAAGAAGGTTTCTTAGATAGTTTCAGGATTGACACTAAAGTTTACTACTATATAGGGAGTTCTAAAGGAAAGCATAGCCCTGCATATAATAAAGCATAACATCTAAATGAAAGACTTGCAACGTACCAGTGACTACATCAAGAGAATCTTCGTGGTCCTGGCGAACCTTGAGAGCATACAACCTGTTCAAGCGGTGACCTCCACCTGTACTAGATGAATTACCCTACTGATTAGGGCGACCTACTGGTGCTTATGAATTTGTAGACTAATCCCTACTAGTGTTACCTCCTTGTCCCTGTTTAAAAGAAGGGCAGTCTCTCAACCTGTGACCAATCTGACTGTAGACAAGTAATTTTTGACCGAACATAAGGTCTAACACCATTTTTAGAGCTTAAATATTTTACAAAAATCTAAATAAAATATATTGACTTTTACCTTATTTTTGTAAGTTTATTTTTTTTTAAAATGATTTGAAAACAACAAAAAAAACTATGTATTTTTTTTAATATAGATTTAATAAATAAGCTACTGTTTCTTAATTATATTTTTGGACTAGATATTTGACTTTTCTTATATTTTATTAATTCAAAAATATTAGCTAACAATTTTATTATCATAATTGTTTTATATATGTATATTAATTTAAAATATATACACTTTCTAGTCGGAGACCGTTATTATTATTTTTCTTTTTCTATTGGTTTCTTCTTCTCCTAATATTGACATTTCTTTATCTAAAATATTTAAAATTAAAAATATTAAATAAAAAACATATGGGGATAAATTAGATTAGCAGGTCCCTCCTAAACAAAGAGAATTAGCGTAGTAGGAACCTCATAAACAATGAGAATTAGCATAGCAGGACCCTCCTAAATAATGGAAATTAGAGTAGCAGGACTCTCCTAAACAATGAGAATTAGCATAGCAGGACCCTCTTAAACAACGGGAAATAGCATAGCAGGATCCTCCTAAACAATGGGAATTAGAATAGCAGGACCCTCCTAAACAATGGAATTTAGCGTAGCAGGACCCTCCTAAGCAATGAGAATTAGAATAGCAGGACCCTCCTAAACAATGGAAATCAGACTAGCAGGACCCTTCTAAACAATGTGAATTAGATAAGCAGGACCCTCCTAAATAATGAGAATTAGACTAGCAGGACCCTCCTAAACAATAGAAATTAGATTACCAGGACCCTCCTAAAATTAGGAATTAGACTAGCAGGACCCTCCTAAACAATGGGAATTAGATTATCAGGACTCTCCTAAACAATGAGAATTAGATTACCAGGACCCTTCCAAATAATGAGAATTAGATTAGCAGGACCCTTCTAAACAATGGGAATTAGAGTAGTAGGACCCTCCTACACAATGGAAATTAGATTAGAATCCCTCCTAAACAATGGGATTTAGATTAGCAGGACCCTTCTAAACGACGAAAATTAGAGTAGCAGGACACTCCTAAACAATGGGATTTAGATTAGCAGGACCCTCCCGGACAATGGGATTAGTAGGACCCTCCTACATAATGGAATTTGGTTACTTTCTCCTAGGATAAACACTTCCTTGTCTGAGTTTATTCATTTATTTATTTTAAATTCACATTTGCTAATAACTCACAAAATTGTTCCAGTGAAAACTGGGGCAAAATTTTTGTTTATTTCGTTTATTTGTGATGTTTTTCAGGTTTCTTCAAGCGAAACATGGATTTGAAATTCAAGAACAAAGTTTCAATTCTTTTTCAGAATGATCAATCCCATAATAGCCAGAATCAACTTCTTCAATGCATGTAGCAGCCTGACTTCCTAAAATCTATTTTTATTCAGCTTCTGATGAAGAAATCATGCAGTAATTCAAAAAAATATAGTCATTGTGAAGAGTGACAAAAGCTCACTCTAAGTTATAAGTTACGCTTCAATTCAAGATCAAGATACTCATCCAAAAATAAAGGTGATATCTCAAAGTCAAGACTCAAGTGAAGACTCAAAAGAAACTGATATATTGGAGCTTGTACTTTTATTTTACTTTTGACTATTAGCTTTCATTCTTTTTTTGTAAGGATAAGAGCCGCGACCTGAAGCCTCGATGGAACCTCACTTTAACTTCCAACTAATCACTTCATCTCCTTGAACTACAGGTGACCTGATTTCCTTATAATCTGGGATATGTAGGATGTCCAAAACCAAGACTCGATCGCACAGATTTTTCCTTCAAATACAAATTCGGTCAAAAATTGTCACGTTATCTACTTCTTTGTGTAAAAACTCTTCGTATTTTCAGTTAAAGAGGGGCAAACTGTAGACACGTAATTTTTTACTGAACATCAGGTCTTATACCATTTTTAGAGATTAAATATTTTATAAAAATCTAAATTAAATATATTGAATTTTACCTTATATTAGTAAGTTAATTTTCTTAAAAAATGATTTGAAAACAACAAAAAAAATGTAGTTTCTTTTAATATAGATTTAATAAATATGCTAGTATTTCTTAATTATATTTTTGGACTAGCTATTTGACTTTTCTTATATTTTATTAATTCAAAAATATTAGCTAATAATGTTATTTCTGATATTTTATATATGTATATTAATTTTAAAAAAAAAAAAAAAAAAAAAAACTTCTCCTAACCTGCACGTTTCCCTCATCCCATTTGTCCTCCATCTCTCACCACACAACCCACCACACACACGTACAACACCATACCCATCACTCCTCCCCCACACACTACTACCTGCAGAACAGACCTCACACTACATATATTACACCCCACATTCAATACAAAAAAAAAGACATTAAAAAAAAAAAAAAAAAAAAAACACCCATACAAAATGATCAGAAAAAGACACCAAAAAAAAAGTTCAACATACACACACGCACAACACAAGAAAAAAGAAAAAAGTCAGCAATAACAGAAAAAACACACGCAGAAAAAACACAACCCAATAATAGAGTTCGAGGTTTTATTCATGATTTCAAGTTCGTGATTTCTGAATCTTTTCTTCTCGTGAAATTATTTTCACAGGAGCTAACACTTTATTTTATTTTATTTTGTATTAGTTAAATATCATGATTGTACAATAATGGATTGCAATATACTGAATTTGTGAAATTTCGCATGTGTCCATTAACATTTATTGATGTTATAATATGAAGTATGTTTAAATCTTTCATCTCAATTTTATGTTTAGATCTTTTATGTAGTCATATTTAGTGAAAAACTGTTGTAACAAATTGTATTTTATTTCTTGTTTTAACAACCTATAGTTAATTTTGCATTTAAGTAACATTATTATCAAGTCTATTCATATTTTCATTTTTTTATGATGATATGTGTAGTTATCGCTTAATAAATTGAAATGATGAGAATAATTGACGACAAAGATTCATTATGTAAAGATGTTAACTTTAGTTAGTAGATTTTTCTTTATAGGTTAATGACGTAACAAAAAGATTATAAGGTAAAAAAATGAAATATAAATATATATATATATATATATATGGAGACAAAAGTTGAAAAAAATAAAATAAAAAATGTTAAAGAAAAAAAAAGGAAAAATGTACAGAAAAAATATAATAATAAAAGATTTTAAAATAAAAAGAAACAAAAAGTATAAAGTGTAAAAAAAATATAATGAAATATTCTTTTTTATTAGAAAGGGAACAGAACATGTTTTTAAAAAATAATAAGAAAAAAATAAACGAAGAAAAGAGGGACGTTAACAAAAATAAAAAGAATTAAGAAAAAAAAGGAACCAAGACATTGAAAGCATTAAAAAAATAATAAAAAAGTATGAAAAGTCTTACACTAATAAAACAAGATAGAATAAAATAAGTTTAAAATAAATCAAAGTAAACAAGATAAGCATTTTTATTTAAGCTAATAAATACAATACATTCAAAATTATGTCAAGTCATATAAAAGTCAATAAAGCGACTGTGCTAGAACCGTGGGATTTGAGGGGTGCCTAATACCTTCCCCCGGTCAACAGAATTTCTTACCCGGTCTTTATTTTCACAGACCAAACAACGTAAAGAGTCAATATCTTTTTGATTAGGGATTTGACTAAGGTAACTTGAAACACCAAAACTCAATTCCAAGTGGCGATTTTGAATAATAAAATAATCCCTTTTTAAAATGTCACTTCAACTGGAAATATTCATTCAATTTTGAGGGGAAAATAGGGTTGTGACACTGACCGCACCCAAAGAATCCTTCCTTGCATGCAAGACACTCTCCCATATGGTTCCTACCATATTTTAGAGAAGTTGGGTATGTTCTGGTACCTGAAACACTTCTCTAAGACTTAGATCCTGATGTCCTACCTTTCTAATCCTGTCAGAACCTTAGGGATGAAACACTAGCTGATGAAGGTGCTAGAGCTGAAGATTTCTAATGAAAATGCGAGTGATTTCCACCACCGAATTTCTGCTGAGAGTACTCATAGTTCCCTATCCTAGCCTTATTGTTATCCTCATCATGTTCCCTAAACTTATCTCCCCCAACCTTATGAGCATGAGACAGGAGCCTAGAGATGTTCATATCTCCAACAACATAGCATTTCTGCACTCTGTCTTCACTAAGTCAGATACCTTAAATAGGAACTTACTCATTTGTGCCCTCGGATTAGCAACCATATGCAGAGAATACCTGGAGAGCTAGGTGAACTTGAGTCCGTATTCTTGGACTGACATTGAACCTTGCCTCAAATTCCAGAATTCTTGAGCTTTAGCCTCTTTCAACTCTCTTGGAAAGAACCTGTCGAGAAAATTTCTAGTAAAACACTCCCAAGTCATAGAAGTTGCAGTCACACCCTGGTTTCCCTTCCATTGAGTGAACCAAATGTGTGTTAAATCCTTGTGCTAGTGGGACGCCAACTCTACCCTATCATTACTAGTTAGTGGCATTAATCCGAAGATATTTTTGACCTCATCAATAAAATTTTGGGAGTCCTCACCAACTTGCGACCATATAAACTCAGGCTAGTAAACCCTGAAGATATCACAGACTTTAGCTGCCACTCACTAACATTTGTAGGGAATGGAACTTGCTGATTTTCTGGTTGGCTACACTCTGGGCCAAAACATGAATGGTGTTCTGAAACTCAGCATTTGAAACCTCATGATCTGGTATATGAGGTGTTGCATTAGCGTTGCGGGCGTTAGCATTCCTTCCGTAAGCTCTACGAGGAGGCATGACAAAAAAAAATGCTTAACAATGAATTAGAATGAAAATCTGGATCATACCTCATGCACGATAAGAGTATCAAAGAGAGTCAAGTTTATACTAAAACACTTCGTAGCCTCCTCTTATAAGTGTGACACGCTTCACACTCATTAAAGGGATTCTACTTAGTGAGGATTATCAGACATCTTAGGACTCTTATAACTAATGGTCTGATACTAAGTTTTTCACATCCAGAGGCTACCCTCAGAGACGTAAATACGGAATCTAGGATCACGAGTGACCCCAAGCTAACCCTAAGCTGGTATCATAGCATAATAGATATATTTAAATGAGAAATAATATGGAATCTTAAGGAATGATGTAAACTAAAATGGAAAATACCCAATACTATCTGAATATATAAACTATGAGTTTTAATGACAACTAAAAAATCAAACTCCAAGATAAAACTGAATCTAACTATGTTTGAAATAAGTCTCCAACTGATTAGAGATGTTGGGACATGTGTCCAGCTAACTCTAGCAAAATTGAAACTAAAAATACTAAGAAATGAAGAAAACATATCCATCATCCTCAAAGAATGAGGACTCACCACTGGTACTACTGAATTGGAGATCGAAAACCCATCTACAAGTGATCTGAATGTTGAGGACCAGAACCTAGATCACGAGAAGATGTAGCACCGAGTATGCGTCAATACTTGAAAGGTATTGAGCATGCAGGATAGGAAAATGTTGAACAATATATACATAACTAAAAGAGGAAAGCTAAATAATGATATAATATGAACATGATAAAGATAATGAGATAAACTGAAAATGAATAAATTGAATGCAATAACCAAGTACATAACATGCTTA
Source organism: Solanum sitiens (assembly GCA_016801875.1). Classification (NCBI taxonomy): domain Eukaryota; kingdom Viridiplantae; phylum Streptophyta; class Magnoliopsida; order Solanales; family Solanaceae; genus Solanum; species Solanum sitiens. The sequence continues at coordinate 429,218 of JABWTJ010000207.1, read as the reverse complement.
GACTGAATGCTGAAATAAACCTGATAACCATAGTCAATACACTAGAATCTAATTGTAGGAGATACTATTAACCGAAATAAAACCACGTGAGGTAACCATGGAATCTGATGTATACGCCCCATCAAGAGGACCCAATATACATTCCCAGGGTTATAAAGGCATGACTTGTGTGATCACTAAATATGATGCCCACAGAGGGTGCCTAACCTAGTTTTAGGACTATGAGGGTGACTGAATATAAACTATATCGATCAAAATATGGACATGCTAACTGAAATGCAACATAAAGTATTGATAATGCAACATTTGTAAAATGATGCATGTTTGTCACACGCCGAGGCTACCCCATAGACGTAAATACATGACCTATATTAAGGGAAAATCAAGTATGAGGGGGAACTCTTGGGATGTGACTGCAATACAAGTTAATATAGATTATTAGGTACATGCTTTTGATAGAGAACTCGTAGAGAATAGTGACTAGGCTAAGCTTTAATTGGAAATAATTTCTCTCCCGAGCAACTTACCCGTTTCAAATGGTTTTCTCTTGGACACCCATTTGCCGCATGAAGTCCAGCCTACGCCTTACCCCACTTACTCTCTCAATATGGGTGTTAGGATATGGGACTAGGGCTCACCCTCTCGGGCTGAACCTCATGTTGACCCACTCCTTACGCCATCAATCTAGTGGTATTGATTTCGCGACTTCTCAGTCGACCAAGCCAATAGCACATGGGTGAACTTGTATTTGCAACTACAAATCCATTAGATTAAACCACATCCACTAGATGAAATCACCATTAAACTACATCTAAGCTATCAGCAAGCAAGACCCAACAATAATATTAACTCATATTTTCTAAATCACACCCCAAGAATGGTGATTTTTAGCCACACATCAAGAAATGAGAAAGTATACCTTTAGTGATGTTGAAAACATATGGGTATAGAGAAAGAAGTCTTTATTTAAGCGATTGAAGAAGAAGTAAGAAGACCCACTTCCAAGTTGGGGAAGATGAATCTTTTCCTTCTTCAATGTCTTCCGAAACTAGTATTTAAGAACTAAATTTTAAAGTCTAAAAACTAGAGTAATGTTTGGACACTTTTAATTAATAACTAAAACTAGTATTTATAGTTTTTAGATTTTGTGCCGCGAAAGACCGTTCAGCGAGGTTAGTCGAGATCGACGAATGACTCGGTGACTCACCCATATTCTAGTTCATCGCCCTTTTGTGTTTTCCTACAACATCTTCATGTCCTAGACCATTGGGCGCTATAGTAATTCTTTGAGAAACTGATCGGCGACATGTTGACTGCTCCTTTCTCCGCCAATTTGATCCTCTTCCTTCGGGGCTCAGCGTGCTGGAACAAAGTGTGAAGTATGTCCCTTCGGCGATGCGCCAAGTTTACTTGGCGATGCTCAGGCTTCAGTTTCTTTGTTTTTTTAAGCCTTTTTTTCCTTTTTGTGTCATAGTGTCCATGCTTTCCTTGAAACTTTAAATACCTGAAACTTGATAGTTTTTCATCAGATATTGAGATAAAACAAGTATTAAAGGACACTATTTCTATTGAAATGTAGCCATAAATGAGTCTAATTTGTGGACTCATCAACACCCCCAACTTAAACTTTTCTTTTTCTTCAAGTAAATCTCAAGCTCAGCAGTTCAAATAGGATGTCTAAAATAGTGCTACACAAGACTCAATCATGAACATACACAACCAGACTCAAACTACTTATTCAAGGATCAATTGTGTACTCAAAGATTCAAGTTGTGACACACTATTATCAAAGATTCTCAAGCTCGCATTAGTTGCTTCAAATGCAAGTTCAAGCTCAAACATAAGCTTTCAAATGCCATCACACAAATGATGATTCCATTCTCACACACAGGTGTATATCAATTTAAAATTCAGGAATTAGGTACAACGCTCACACTCCCAAAGAGGAACACAATTCATGTTTTCACCCATAGGCGTGCCCTTAGTTTCCAGTCAATAATCATTTCCGCTTTCTCAAGATTAAAAAGGTCTTTTCAAGGATTGTAATGGGGATTAGTGAAAAGGTATGATCATTTAGGCTCAGTTACTAAGGATCCTCATGAATTGTGGTGCTCGCAACACTTTCTTTTCTCCACCTTCTTCTATCAATTTTTCTTCTAGTGTTTCTAAGTCATCCTATTATTCACGTCCATGGATTGCTTGGAATCCCAAATTTCTTTTGTTTTTTTATTCTACAAACTTCTTTTTTATTCTTTCCTTGTCTTTTTCTTTTTCTATTTTCTTATATGGAGGGTTACCATTCCTTTGTGATATCATAGGTTAAGAGAGACTTTTCTTGCACTTCTTGATTTCCCCTTTTCCTTTTCACCACACCCCCAACTTGAGCTTTTGGATTAAGTTGGCTATTCAATAAAATCAAAAAGTCATGAGGATTATAGGTAGTGGTTGAATAAAGGTGTAGGTTTTCACAAGTTTCTTCTAAAGAAAGGTAAAGTTTGAGGGGTGTTCAAGAGAGGTTCACACACTCACAAGGGAGGTCACAAGAGAGGTATATGTCAAATTCACTCGCACTCTTTAAAATCGCATAAGATCATTTCAAGAGAAAGCATTACTTAATTGACTGGACTAACAGGGCAAGTTCTAGGTTTATTCATGCATGGTTCAAAATAAGCTTATAACAATAGGCATCAATACTTAAGTCAAATAAGACTACGCACTTTTACTAGTGTACAACGGTCATCACAAGTGAATCAATTTGATTCATGACTAATCACAAAGAAATGCAAAGAGTTCACATATTGTCTATGCAACTTCATTTGGTCTCGTCGTAGCCACATATTCTCATTTGTTCAATTAGAGCACTATTTAAGTCATTGGTATTGATCAAAACCAATACTTAAATTTGCACGAGAATAGCCACTTTCAACGCAAGCGGCGGCAAAAAATTTCGAAAAAATAATTTTTTTTGGAAGGGGCAAGATTGTTTGCAATATAACCAAAAGAGGAGTCATAAGCTCAAACAATCATACAAACATTATAAAACAAAATTTAAAAACAGAGACGACCCAAATATATACACAAAAACAAGTAGTATCAACACAAAAGGAGTGGGGCCCACCCCACCACAAATAAAAGAAATTTGTCCCGAAATGCACATAATGAAATCCAGGAGGTCAAATTAGCGAAAGGTAGATAAAGGGCTAGAGTATCATCCTGGTTAAGCAGCTACTTCGAGTTGGAGTCCTTTAACAGATGTAGCATTAAGTTGAAGTTGAGGTAGGGATGTTAGGCGAACTTCTGAGTAATTCAACAAGCTCTTATACAACTTCTCTCAGTAACCCAATGCGCCTGTATTCAACTTACATTCTTGAATTATTCATCATCAACCCTTTTTCGTGTTGGCCAGCAACTTGTCCAGTTTGTTCCCATTCAACGACAACATTATGACTTTTGAGTCATTTGGCGCATTGCCAAACGAAGTTTTAATTCACCAAATTTTAGAGAAGTTCTTCTCAATTTTGGATGTACGGTGGGAATCACGCAGATAATCTATTATTTTCGCCTTCAAATAAGGATTGAGGCGCTACTTTTAGCCCTTCCAATCCAAAATTCTCCTTTACTGGTGAGCTAGTCCTCGTTCTTTATTGATCGAATACGAGATCTCGAGAAATTTCGTGTACGGAAATTAATAACTGCAATCACGAAACAAATGTAAAGAAAAATGATTTTCTTAATCAAACAAGACATTTCATCACATTCATCATATCATCATCTTCTTAATCTAATCACACATAATACTTCAATTGAATACCATTAACAAGTATAAACCATCATCATTGAAGTAAGGGTTCAAGGTCATAAAGTCTTACCAATTCACATTCATAAGCCTCCTTCAAGATCTTACCATTAATATTATCGTCGATTTCACTAATCTAGTGGGTGATTTGCCAAAGCGTTCCTGAGCTCGCCGAGTTTTATAGACTCCAGATTTTGAAGATATCTTGAGTAAAACGTCGGAATACAATTTATTATTCGCTTCTTTGGTGACTCACCAACTGGATCTATTGCTCGCCATTCTGCACCTTTAGAGAACCTTCCACACTTTAATATGGGAAACTAACACACTATTAGTTTACTGATACGCAAATAAAAGACAATAAGGGGTTTTGGATTGGCGCCCAAAGATCGCTTAAGAAAACGTCGCGGCACAATGCAAGTCAACGACGATTCTTCATCCTTGGAGCCACCCATGGTGTAGTTAGGTGAGTCCTTGGCGAATGGTGGGTAATGATCTATCATCAAATGGCTAATTTGAGCATCTTGCAGCTGAATCATCATGGAGTTTACAGGGGTTGTTTCATTTAGCATTTCAATGTTGTCCTTCATGTCATTCAACTTCTTGTCTTGTTCTTCAAGTTTTTGTTTAATGAATGAAAGGGCATCTTAGCTTTGCATACCCATATGCTTCTTTCCATGTTTTCACTCTCAAAGGGAGAAGTTCTTTTCCCTCTCCTGGATTGTTCTACCAATCCCATCACCTGTTTGGATAGAACACCTACCTCAGCCACCAGTCTGTCCTATTCATAATTCTTTTGGTCTTCTTTGTTTATTTATACTATGTTATCAAGTAGTGTTGCGACAACTTCGTAGGGTTGGTTGAGGATTTTGCCCTCGAGAAGGTTCTTAGCTATGCTTCTATTTTTGGGTCCTAGACCCCGATAGAAGCAATCCAAAATCGTTTTATCAAGCATCTCATGGGATGGGAATGTTTGTAATATATCTTTGAAGACCAGCTATATTTCAGGAATTGTTTCCCCCCTGCTTGTTTAAATGTCAGTAAATTGTCCCTGAGGTTCAATAGTTTCATGAGGGGGTGATATGTGTGATGCCCATAGTGATCATCCATTCTTGTGTCAATGCTTTGATCTTTAGACAAGTCAAACAAAACTACAATTAAGATTAGTAAAACAAAACTAAGAAAAACAAAAACTCTAATTAACTACATTTTCACGTAACACCACTCTCCGACAGCAATGCCATTTTTATTGCTATCGTGACCAACGACACTAATTACAGTTCGAGTTTCTACAATCATCGCTAATATAGTAACCCAACCAAGGGTTTGGGTCGTGTCCCAAGGGAGCAGTTTTGAGAATATGCAGTTAATTAGAATTCCATTCTAATTAGTCATAGATAAACAAATTTGCGAATAAAAACATTATAAATTAAAGGTGGTGACGCGAAAGTGTCAAATATCAAATCAATGGTTTGTCACAAGTATAGTAAAAACAGTAAAATTAAGGGAAAATCAAGTATGAGGGGGAAATCTTGGGATGTGACCGCAATACAAGTTAATATAGATTATTGGGTTCATGCTTTCGATAGAGAATTCATAGAGAAATAGTGACTAGGCTAATCTTTAATTGGAAATAAGTTCTCTCTCTAGTAACATATCCTGTTTCAAATTGGTTCCTCTCAGACACCCATTTGACGCATGAAGTCCAGCCTACGCCTTAGCCCACTCACTCTCTCAAGCTGAGTGTTAGGATATGGGACTATGGTTCACCCTCTCGGGCTGAACCTCATGTCGACCCACTCCTTAGGCCATCAATCTCGATGTCTTGTTTTCGCGAGCTCTATCTCGAGCAAGCCATAAACACATGCGTGAACTTGTATTTGCAACTACAAATCTATTAGATTAAACCAACCACTAGACGAAATCACCATTAAACTATATCTAAGCTATCAGCAAGAAAGATCCAACAATAATATTAACTCATTTTTGCTAAATCACACGCCAAGAATGGGGGGGTTTAGCCACACATCAAGAAATAAGAAATTATACCTTTAATGATGTTCAAACCAAATGGGTATAAAGAAATAAGTCTTGATTTAAGTAAAGAAAGAAGAAGTAAGAAGGCCCACTTCCAAGTTGTGGAAGATGAAATGTTTCCCTCTTCAATGTCTTTCAAAAACCCTCTCCAAACTTGAGAGAAAATTTGAAGAACTAAAGTTTAAAGTATAAACCTAGAATAATGTTCGAACACTTTTAATTAACACCTAAAACTAGTATTTATAGTTTTTAGATTTTTCGCTGCGATGAACCATTTGGCAAGGTTAGTTGAGGTGGCCGAATGACTCGGCGACTTGCCCATCTTCTAGTTCATCTCCCTTTTATGTTTGCCTACAACATCTTCATGTCCTAGATCATTGAGTGGTATAGCACTGATTTGCGGAACTAATCGGTGACATGCCGACGACTCCTTTCTCCGCCAATTTGATCCTCTTCCTTCGGGGCTTAGTATGCTGGAACAAAGGGCAAAGTATGTCCTTTCGTATATATACCAAGTTTACTTGGCGATGCTCATGCTTTAGTTTCTTTGTTCTTTTCAATCTTTTTGTTTCTTTTTGTGCCATAGTGTCCATACTTTCCTTGAAACTTTAAATACCCGAAACTTGATACTTTTCATTAGATATTGAGATAAAACTAGCATTAGAGGACACTATTTCTATTAAAATGTAGCCTAAATGAGTCCTATTTGTGGACTCATCACTAAGTCTAATCAAAACTTGAACTAAAGTAAAATATTGAAAAAATAAATATGTCTATTATTGTCGAAGAATGAGCACTATCAAACCTACTGAACTCGTGATCGAAAATAGATATATGTGTAATTTTGATGCTGAGCTCCTGAACCTATATCAAGAGAAGATGTTGTGCGGAGTATGCATCAATACTTCAAAGGTACCGAGCATGCAGGATAGGATAAAGCTAAACAATAAACATAACTGAACAAAGCATACTAAAACATGATATAATCTGAACATACTTAAATGAAGTGACCTGAATGCAGTGACCAAGTACATAACATGATAAAATTGAATGTTGAAAATTGAGAACCTGGCCAAATGAATAAAAGTCTGAGTGGGAGCTAATCATAACTGACATAAAATCATGTGAGCTAAATGTGGAGCCCAATGTATACCCCTCATCGAGAGGATCCATATACCTTGTCAATGTTATTGAGGTATGACTGGCGTGATCACTAAAATGTAATGCCCATAAAGAGGACTTATAAACCTACGTGAGCACGTAGTTTTGGGATTATACAGGTATGTTGAAACCTAGTTCACTCGGTCTAAGCCTACTCCCCGCTAGAATGTGTATAAACAATACTATGACTTAAATATTGAAGTTCTGAATAGCTCAATGTTTTGACATGTTTACTGGAAAATGCAGCTAATAATAGAAGTTTACTACTAGGGAGTAACAAAGGAAAGAGTAGCCCCTGGATCTAACAAATCATAAACATCTAAGTTAAAGGCTCATAATATACCGATGACCACATCAGAAGAATCTTCTAGATCCTGCCAAACCTGACGAGAATACAATTTGTTTTGGCGTTGACCTTCGCCTATACCAGATAAAGCACCCTGCTGAGTTGATCGACCTGGTGGTGTTGTTGGAGGTGTAGACTGAGCCCTACTAGTGTTACCTCCATGTACTTGTTTAGAATAAGGGTAATTCTTCAACCTATGGCCAGACTGACAACATCCGAAACACCTTTATTTCCCTGTAAGACACTCGCACGGAGGGTTCTGACCATATTTTGGACAAGTTGTTTAGGCTATATATCCTAACTCACTCCCCTAATACTTAGAGCTGATACCCTACCTTTTTGATCCTATTGAAACCTAGAAGACGGAGCACTAGCTGATGAAGGTGTTAGAGGTAAAGATTTTTGCTGAAACTATGAGTGATTTCCACCACCCGATTACTTTTGAGAGTACTCATAGTTCCATTTCCTAGACTTCTTGTTGTCATAAGCATGTCACTTTAGCTTATATCCCTCAATCTTCTAAGCATGAGTAATGGTCCTATATATGTTCATATTATCCAACAATATAGCATTTCTACACTCTGTCTTTACCAAGTCAGATACCCCAAATAGGAACTTACTCATATGTGCCCTCAAATTAGTAACCATGTGTGGAGCATACCAAGAGAGTTGGGTGAGCTTAAGTCCATACTCATGGACTTACATAGAACCTTGCCTTAAATTCATGAATTCATGAGCTTTAGCCTATCAAACTCTCTTGGAAAGAACTTATCTAGAAAAGCTTCGGCAAAACACTCTAAAGTCATTGGAGTTGTATTCTCACCCCTGTTTTCTTTCCACTGCGTGAACCATATGTGAGCTACATCCTTGAGATGGTAGTGAGCCAACTCTACCCTATCATTTCCAAAAACTTGCATCACTCCAACGATTTTCTTTACCTCATCAATGAAGTTCTGGGATTATCTCCAACTTAGAACCCTAGAAACTCAGGTGATTTATCCTAACAAAATCACGGACCCTAGCCTCCACTGATCGACCATAGCATTTGCATGAATTGGAATATGCTGATTGTTTTGGTTAGTCAAACTCTGAGCTAAAAGCTGAATCATATTCTGAAACTCTGCATTCGAAAATTCCTGATCTGAGACTAAAGGAGTTGCATTACGGGTATTCACATTCCTTGTGTAAGTTGTACGAAGAGGCATGATCTCAAATGTATAACGACGAGTTAGAAGGTAGATCATACCATGCACAATAAGAATAGCATGAAAGTGAACTCTTCCTAAAACAGTTTGTAGCCTCCCTCTCATAAGATGTGGTGTACTTCACACCCATGAAAATGACTCTACTTAGTGAGGCTTTTTAGACATCCCAGAACACTTACACCTAATGCTCTAATACCAAGTGTGACACACCTCGAAGCTACCCCTAAGGCGTAAACGTTAGACCTAAGTTCACAAGTGACCCATTCAAAATCTATATATATATATATATATATATATATATATATATATAATACTGAATAAGATTATTAATGATACTAGAAAATCAAACTCAACTAAAATTGAATCTAAATTATGTCTGAAATAAGTCTCTAACTAACTAGAGTTGCACAAATATGTCCCCAACTAACTCTAGTAAAAACTGAAACTAATGTAAAATATTGAAAAAGGAAACATGTCTATTGTCCTCGAAGAATGAGGAATTACCACTGAAGCTGTTGAACTGGAGATCATGAACTGATCTATGTGTGATTTGGATGCTGAAGACCTAAATCTACATCACAAGAAGATGTAGCGCAGAGTATGTGTCGGTACTTGGAATGTACAGAGCTCAGGATAGGATAAAGTTAAACAATAAACATAACTGAACAAAGTATACTAAAACATGAGATAATCTAAGCATACTGAAATGAAGTGAAGTAAATGCAATGACCAAGTACACAACATGTTAAAATTTAATACTGAAGTACAATTGAGAACCTTGTCAAATGCATAAAATTTAACTGTGGGAGATACTAATAACCATCATAATACCACGTGAGATAATCATGGAGTTTGATGTATAAGCCCCATCGAGAGGACACAATATACATGACAGAGGTATAGAGTCATGAATGGTGTGATCACTAAAATTTAATGCCTTCATATGGGACTTATAATCCTATGGGGGCACGTAGTTTTGAGGCTACTAGGGTACGTTGAACCCTAGTCCACTCAGTGTAAGCCTACTCCCAACTAGAATGTGTATAAATTATACTATCACTGAAATATGGAAGTTCTGAGTAGCTCAAAATTTTGACATGCTAACTAAAAATGAAATATTTATAACTGACAATGAAACATTTGGAATCTGAAGCATGTATATCTTTTTAAACTGACCTAGCAAGTGTAATTAATAAACTAAGCAAATCTACACAACTAGGGTTCTGAATTACATGCAAGGATTAAGCAACATAGTTATGAAAACATAATTTTCTCTGAAACCCAATGATTTCTAAAGTTCAAGAAAACTCAAGTCTAGATAATATGAAGGGAATCAAGAATCTGACTGAAGTCTAGGGACCTACTGGGTGAAAGAAACCCACTAGTGAAATCCCACATACCTGGTAATGAATTTCATGGAGAAATCTTTCGATTTTGGAACTGAACTAAGGAGAACCTTGTTATGTTCTAGGAAAGGTTTGGGTAGCCTCTTTTCTCCTTTTTCATTCTAAGTTTATGAAATTTGGTGAATGATTTGACTAAGGTAGGTTCTACTTTGTTTCTAGGCTAAAACTGACCAAAACTACGTAGTTTAGGGGTTAAACGACGTAGTTAAGATATCGAACGCATAGGGAAGAGACTAAACGACCCTTGACTTAAAGTTTGTCGGGGGTCACAAATTGACCAACCGACGGACCATGAATAGACCGATGGTTTGTTCTGTTTGACTGTCGTTTGGCGCATGGGAGTGGAGGTATGGATAACGATCCATAGACCTTACCCACATATTGTTGTCCCATCTACAGTCTGTAAGTCCTAGTATTGGTCATGCCTTTGCAGATTTTTGTAGGGTTCTGGAAAGTGGTTGCAGAAGGCCCACCATGGAGTCAACCTTTAACACCTCTAAAACTACTTAGGTGAAACTATAGCCTAACACTTGTGTCTTGATGTTTTGAAGTCCTAAAATGAGTTAAAATGTTGTTAAGAGGCAGTGTCTGATGTTTCGTGAAATTTGGAGGTCAAACGTCCAAGAATGTCCATGACGTTCGAAAGGTTTGCCTTGAAGTGTGCTTGTATGCCTTGGTGTGTTTCGTCAAGTTTTACGTGTTCGTTTTTTTATGAAATTGATGTGAGAGGTCCTAAGAATGTGTACGACTATATTCGGGTTGGAAACATCCGGTAAAAACTCCCCAAGGACCAACCAAAGGGTCCTTGAGAAGGACCCAACTCAAGAGCCAAAACGTTGTCAAAACCAGCTCCAAACGACGGAGGCAATCGATGCCCAGTAGGCTGGTCGACGCCCCGTCGATGGAGGCGTAGGTTGACACTTAGTGTAAGGAGCCTAAGCTCCCAAATGTGAGGCTCTGACCCAATCTAAGACTTCCCAGTATGGCTCGTAGATGGGTCGACGCCCCGTCAATGGGGGGCCGTCGATGGGCCTGCACATTCCTGCAGTGTCTCGACGAAGTGGAGGGTATTTTGAGTTTTTAACCTATCCTTCCTAAAATTAGTTGGGTGACTTAATAAGGTTATTTTGGGTATATTAAGTGGGTTTATAAGTCTAAAACACTTAGATGAATTCACTTTTCAAAATCAAAACCCAAAGCCTGTAAAGAACTCTCTAGATTACCATTGAAGCTTGAAGAGATGTTGAAGCTTGAAGGTTGATTTCTCCATCAATTCTTCTCAATTTTCGTGGTCTATAATAATTAAGGTATGGTTTTCATCCTTGAATCTCTTTACTTCAAGGAGTCAATCTTCAAAGTGTTTTTCAAAGACTACTTCTAAATTGTAATCTAGCCATGGGTTCTTGCACAAAACGTTTTGAATGAATATATTATTATTAAATGATGTTAATTTGATGATTTTAACCTAAAGATTCTATGAACCCATGCAATTCATGAAACCCTAGTTTTGACTATTTTGTGGGTGATTCAATTATGTCTCTATACTATTGAATTCTTCTGTAGTTTGATTAGGACTAATGAATTATGAATTAATAATGCTAGAATTGTAAGTAATCTGTCCTAATTTGATAAATTCATGTTGTATTATCTTGAATTCATTGTATATTAAGATTATTGGATTGAATTGGTGATCATGGCCATTTGTAAGGGCCTTTGAGTATAGTGTTGGTTGAATTGGCTGTGAATTGGAGTTGTGAGATTGGAATGGTGGTATGTTGACCTAACCTTGTCTATATAGTGTAGTATAGTTCTTAGATGATGATGATGTTTGGTATGATCCACTTATGGTGGCGGTGCTTATGTGCTATACTTGTGAATTTTGTGGCCTCGTCGTCATTACTCTATGAATTGTGAAACAATGTGGCCTCGTCGACATTACTTTATGAATTGTGAAACAATGTGGCCTCGTCGGCATTACTTTATGAATTTTGGCTTTACCATGTTATAACTTGAATATGTGAGTACTGTGAAGGTCTTGATGACTTATGTGTATATGTGTAGTCAAAGCATGACTTCTTCTAGTTGATGATGTGTGTCTCTAGTAGGCTATAGTGTATTCATTATTTGTATTCCTTGATGTTGAAGTATGATGATTCTTGATGGATTATATGAGATTTTTTATAACTTAGATTGATGGTATTATATTAGTGAATAGGGTGAACTATAGATGACATTGGTTGTCCCTATGTGCCTCCTGAATGATATGTTATATGTGATATGGTGAAGTATGTGTGTGTCTTCTTTGCGTAGACTTGTTCCCTTACTTGATACATGTACAATGTGAATATGACTTCTTGACTTAGTATGCTAAAGCTCATTAGTCTTGTATGTGTTAATGACATGTGACCTTGAACATAGTTAAGAAGGTCCTTTATGTGGAACCTTCAACCTAGATGGAAGGTTATGATATCCTTAAAGTTGAAAGTCGTAATGGTATCCTTCTTGTGTGAATGGTAGACTTAGGGTTGATTGGTTGGAACGGCATGAAACCATTCTTAGGGAATTCATTGATCTATTCTTTTGACCATTGTAGATAGACTTATTGGACCTTCTTTGGTAAGGTATAATGTGATTGGGTTGTGAACTAGATATGGAACCTCTTTATATGATACTTTATTGAAATACTCTATGAGAAAAAAGACTAGAACCAAGTGAGTATTCTTGGGGAGTTGTTCTAAATAAGATGACATTAGAGAACAAAGAAACCCTTCATATTCCTTAACCATGTGCCTACATGAGATGTGTCCTAGTTCTACTATTGGGGAGTAGAACACCCTCCATCGGAGTAGGTTCATGACTCCGAATTCCATGCATAGATCGTATGGTCTATGTCGGTTATTGCCTATTCTCATTATGTGGGATACCTACTAGTGTTGGAGAAGCCCTATGAAGTTTAGGTAGTGGTATGGGACGCAATCTAGATATTGCACGATTAGGCTTTGAAGATGCTAGTGTGTGAGTCCCTAGATCTTCTCCAAGACCATAATTTGAATGTCCTTAAGTGTTGAATGTCTCTTAATGAACTAATGAAGATAATGACATGAGTTGGAAAGAATGTAATGAATAATTACTTACCTAGAGTAGTTTAAGGATTGCCTAGTTAAGGTGTGAAGGAGGCATAGGAATGGTTTCTTCATGTCTTACCTAGGGAAGTATTGAGAATAAATCTAGATAGGAAAGTTAATTGATAAAGTAGAATGATCTAAACTTAGGTAGTCTTAAGGATTATTTAGGTAAGCTTGGAGAGGGTGTATGCGCGGTCTCTTCTTGAATTACTTAAGTAAGTCTTATGATAACCTTTGGGAGGAGAACATCATATTATATACTAGTGTGTGTAATGAGAATAACCTTATCTTAGGTAGTCTAACGGATTTCTTTGGTGTGTGTGAAGGGATTTTATGGGTGGTCACTTCATAACTCACTCAAGTGAGTCTTAGAATCACCTTTGGTAGGAGGATCTCATGTTTATGTGTTTTGATGTATTCTTGATGCTATCTTGTGATATGTGAGTTATATGTGAAGTTATTGTGAAGTTCACTGTGAAGTCACTGTAATGTTACTGTAATGTTGCTATAAATTGAGTATGATTTGGAATGTGTTCTAAATGTGATGTTTGTTATTTAAATGTGATTCTTATGCTTATAATATATAGTTTTAATAAAAAAAGAGCATATTTAACTAAAAAGTTTGTTTCTCATGATTTTATGCATTATGTCATACTTAGTACATGCATTGTACTAATTCCATACATTTTGTTGATATCTAAAGGTGCGGGTGGAAGGTGAGAGACGTCTGAAGCAAAGCTTTGAAACTAGGACTCTTTCAAGCAAAGTTGAAGTATGTCCTCACTGGACTCGAGGACATAACTATCTTTAGACTTCTTTTATTCAAAGTATTGTAATAGACTAAGTATTTATATATCTCGTACTGTATGGACCGTTTCCCAAGTATTCTTGAGTCTAAGATTGGCATATGTTGAGACTTAGTATTTTCTTTTTATTTTATATGAAAGATGTTATTAGATATTATTCGTGTGAAAAGATTTAATTTCACACTACTTTTCATACATGTATGCAATGAATGAAGTCAAAGGGCTTGTACAAGACCTACGAGAGGTAAAGTACGTCGTGTCGCAATTCGAGACCACCATATCTAGGGTGTACTCTCGGGGTGTGACACCACCTACAGTCTACGGGTCACCCTATAGCTCGTGGGTAGGCCCGTCGATGACACATGTAACTTCTGAAATTTTTGCATTTTAGTAGTTTTAGTATATGGGGTGTTATAATGTATTTTTGTATAAACTGACCTAGAAAGTGTAAATCAAGAACTAAACGAATTTACACAACTAGGGTTCTGAATTTCATGAAATAATTAAGAAACATAGATACGAAAATGTAATGTTCTGATTTGGATTATTATAACAACTAAATTACAACATTAACCTGAAGTTATAGAAACCCTAAGTCTAAACATAATAAAGGGAATCAAGAATCTGACTGAATTCTAGGGACCTAATGGGCAAACGAAACACACCAGTGAAATCTCACATACCTGGTGACTAATTCCACGGTGAAACCTTTTGATTTTAGGGCTGGAACTTAGGGAAACTTGTAGCGTTCTTCGAGAGGGTTTGGTTGATTCTCTCTCTTATTTTTCTTGGTTTGATCGATTTTTGGGAGAATGAATTCGTTCTGATTAAATTACTATGCTAAAACTAACTAAATCGACGTAGTTTATGTGTCCAATGCATGAAGAAATGTCCAAACGACCCCTGACTTAAAACTATCAAGGTCACGATGGACCTAGTCCAAGGACCGTTGTCCCACCTATGTTCCTTCCTGGGCAGCCATCGTTCAGCTTCATAAGATTCGCTCTGGGGAGTTTGAACCACATTCCTTGTCCATGGACTGTGGTCCCACCTGGCGTGGTTCTGGACTTGGCTGAATTTTCCTAGGGTTCTAGGGAGTCTTAACCAAGTACCTAGTCCAGAGTGTGGTTCCACCTATGGTCTGTAGGTCCTGGCATGGTTCTACACTTAGCTGAATTTTCTTAGGGTTCTGGAGTCTGAACCACTGACTGTGGTCCCCACCTATGGTTTGTAAGTGGACTCCATCGGTAGCACATGCACTTCTAGAAATCTGCATGTTTGTCTTTTAGAATATAGGGTGTTACACTTTTTTGGGAGTAGAAGTAAATAGAAAAGGGAGTTTTTCCATCTTAGAGAAAGTATACTCTTGACCAACTTGCAGACACTGGAAAGTTGGCAGCCAAACCTTGCAATACTCCAATGGTTCCCAATGTGCATCTTACGTAAGATTACGGTGTTTCTTTTGATGATCTCGAGTAATAGAAGGTTAATTGGGAAATTAAACTACCTTACTATGACTCGTCTAGATATTTCTTTGTGGTAAGTGTTGTTAGCAAGTTCTTGTTTTTGCCTGTGATCAAATATTGGGAAGCCTTGACACAGACTCTATGTTACTTGATAGGTGCCCCTGGACTTGGTATATTTATATCAATCACAATCATTCTTGTATTAAATGTTTTGCAGATGTGGAGTATTTTGTAGCCAAAACTGATAAGAGATTGACTATAGGCTATTTCATCTTTGTTGGAGGAATCTAGTTTCATGGAGTAGTGAAAAGCAAAGTGTTGTATCTCGATCCAGTGCAGAATCTGAGTATAGGGCTCTATCATAGTCACTATGTTTGTGATTATGTGGATACATCATTTTTAATAGTAATTGGCCTAAAGCATCATCCTCCAATAAAACTTTGGTTCGATAATTAGGTTTCTCTTCATATTTCCTCAAATCCAGTGCATCATGAAATAACTAGACAAATTCAGCTAGACTATCATTTTATTTGTGAGAAAATTTCGGAGAACTTGTTTCCACGGCTATGTGAAGACAAGAGAGCAACTATTTGATTAGCTCAAAAAGGCATAGCATGGATCTTTAATTGATCATCTTTGTAACAAGTTGGGGCATGATCAATATCTATGCTCCAACTTTAGGGGGGAGTATTATATATATATACTAGAAAGGGCAGGTGAAGCCCGTTCTTCGTTCCTCTCCTCTTGGTCGAGTTACTTCATTCCTATTTGTTGCCTTTTTTCTGGTATGTCGCTCCGTCATTGTCTGATTTCATTTAAAATTATGTATCTACTTATCGTATTTTTATCCCTGCTCGATAGTTTTGTAGCAGCGTCCAGGAAAAGAAAGAACAACTATAATAACCACTACGTGTTTCATTCTCTTTGATCTTCTCCTTCATTATATATATATACATATATATATATATATATATATATATATATATATATATATATATATATATATATATATATATATATATATATATATATATATATATATATATATATATATGTATATATATATA